>DWPA01001185.1:0-19652 GCA_018251375.1 Calpodes ethlius | reverse complement strand
AAATTGCAATTAAATTTATTATTAAGCAGTTGTTCATATATTTACGACAAATGGGTCTTAAAAAAACGTTTTTTTTTAAATAATGCTAATTTAAAATGACAACCCTGTACGGTCAAACTTTGCGTTCCACTCTGGACGATATTTATGGATTTTTTGCTTACATGTATCTAATCTCTCCTTGCTTTGCCTAAAGTATAGAGACACATCGACTGTCTACAGGTTAGGCCAACAACGGGCTATAACCTCGTACGTAAGCAAGGTGCACCACGACCAGAAGTGCGTTGGACTCAAGAATGGCCGGAGCACTTACCCCAAATTAAATTCAAAATGTATTTTATGTAAATAAATACTCATCGTGGTCGTATTTTTTATTTATTCCGCAAAGTACGTATTAAAAATAAAAATGTATTACTGTAGAAATATAACCAAGTATGGTAATTATACTGATAAAATGTATTGAACAATTTTTAAATATGCATTATTGTCTACAAATATTTAAGTTCTAGACACTGCCTCATATGCTGCTATTTAAACAAGATCTGGTTTCATATAAAGTAGGACACATTTATTAATTTGACCTCTAAACTAACTATGTAACCCAATGTTACTATTCTCTATCAAATTGTATTATACTGCTTAGGCACTAACATTAAGACGTATTAAATTACATTGTAGCAAATCTAATTGTAGTGTATAAGCCAACACAATATTACGCATCTGATTAGAATAACAGTTATTTATTGACTGACCACAGATAATGTTTCAATACTTATCTACACCTCAGAAAAAATATATTTGTCAAAATTAAACAATTCATTATTTTCGTTACATTCCTATTTACCAAAGAGTAAATAATTATTTGTATGTGGGGTTAAGTTATTGAACCCAATTACTTTTCATTTCTGTTCAACGGTGATGAAAAAATTAGATACAACATAATTCATTCGTAATACGACATACGTACTTTCTACAATGAAGTTATCCGTCTGTATCTAGAATCCGTTAAGATTCAAGCTTAAAGTAATACACAAAACTGAAGACATTAAAACTCAATTTAAACAGCAGCGGTAGACATTATGCATGATCCGTCTACTTTAGAAGAAATTAAAGAAAAGCTATGCAATCTCTTTGCTGTGCTATTGTGTGGGACCGTTCTTTTAATCTGGCATCAAATCGCTGTCTGCAAAAACGCCTCGTCACCAGATTAAAGTATTTAAGAAGCCCGTATTCCTCGAAATTGGCAAGTCAATTTATTTTGTAAGCAAACGTTTATACTGTTTTTTGTTTTACAATATTTTGCAAGTAATCGATTGATTATTTATCGAGGTTATTATTAATATTGTCCTTGTACGATTTTACATCTATCTAAAGACTTAGTCAAACGCTTTGTTATATTATTTCTCTACATCTATTAAAATATAAAATACATTATACCTACTTTTAAATATTACTTGTCATGATAAAGAGTTTGCAAAAGAAAATCCGATTTATTATTGCGTATGCTGATTGTACATCGTTTTATTTTCAATAAAATCACATTTAACGTATTTGATTTTCTTTAGATTCTTATATTAAAATAAAAAATAAAATCCAATTACAAACTTGTTATTTTAAAACAATATATGTTACAATAAAGCTCATTACAATAAAGAGTATTAAAACTTATACGTAAGTTACAGCAAAGACATTACACTTGATCCTCGTTCTTAAAAAGAAATGGCTGTGCAATCTCCGCTGTGCAATTGTCTCGCGCCGTTCTTTTAATGCAACTTTAGTGTCCCTGTATCCTGCAATAACGCTGACTCTTGGCCACGACGCCACCAGATTAAAGCATTTAAGAAATCCGCATTAATAGGACCGCTCTACTATTCGGGCTATTACCGCCGCCAACTGACTCTTAATAACTTAATTAAAATTGAAGTGAGACGAAGGAGGATAATTATGTTGCTCACTTTTTTAGAATAGATACTTATATGATATACTGATAGGTACTAATGGTAGTACCGCTGGAGATACCCGTGACTGACCGCATGGAAAAAAGTCATTTTATTCATAAAAATACTTTTGCATGTCTTATTCTATTTTGAGTTATCCATGCCACGTCTTGATTTGATTATTTAGGATTAGGCCAATCTATGATAAATTATCTTATTGCCCCGGGCCGCTCTGGGGCTTACGTAATTAGTGATTCGCTTGCCATATTTATTTATTGTGTCAGATGAAGCATCTATTCCTAATAATAAATATTTCGTGTTCGTGGAATACTAGCCTAAATCGCTAAGTAGCTATAAAACTGAACTAAGTCAATTGAATCCATGAAAAAGTTTTTTGATTACATTTATATATTTGGTAGGTCTTTTTTTCTCTTTGCGTATCACCTGAGAAATTGATAATTATGTTTCTACGATATGGTTTCTAGTTTAACATATTTTTTTCAACCCAAACATGAACTTTATTTAATCCTGTTATGCTTTAATAGCAAAGTTTTGAATACGAGTACTTTTTGTAATGAAGACTTTTAGGCGTTGGTTCCGTAAACCAATGCTAAAATGGTTTATAAATAGGTATAACACGAAATTGAATATACACTTAAATATAATTATATAATTATACTAATATATTTTAATATATAAGGGGAATATAAGTAGGTACGTAGGTCGGTTGTATAAATATCTTTGTTTATTCTCTTTGTATTAATTTCGCTACAAAGTATCTACATTCAAAAGGAATATTTGAAATGATGTATATATCATAATCATATAAATAGCAGTATTTTAGAACGCTTTATTATTTAAAATGAAGTGGAAATTCAACTCGAAATAATAACATACTATCCAAGTAACTTTGTATCTATAACGTAGGCTCTTTTCTTTATGTAATACCGTCTTCACGTAGTTTCGAAATTTTTTAAATACAAAATCTAAAAAAATATCTCTATATATTCTCAGCCACACACTTCTTAGTAAAATATGCGTAAATCATGGTCATTTTGACATTTTGGATAATCAATTAAAGAAAAGACAAGAAACATTCCGATAACTCTCGACATTTAATACTTAGCTGTTTATTCAACTACGTTGTATCGTCCAATCTCCAAGCAACATCAGAGGAATTCGAAGCCTGAAAACCGCTTCATTAGCAAGCGACCACCGTAATGTCGATTACAGTCACCAAGATTACAACGTTCATCTAAATTTCAAATGTAAGCAAGACAAAGAATTTCGTGTAAGTTTTACACTATGCTACGATATTTTACATAATTACAATATTTTTTATATGTATACAGAAGAATCGATGCGCGAGCCCGACTCGCACTTGACCGGTTTTTTATTTATTTAATAAGTCAACAAACGAGCAGACGAGCCAGTTGCTAAATAGTCTCCTCGCCCACGGACATTAGCACGGATACGCTGGTTTCACACGGCGACTACGTGGTGCGTTATTTTGACGTGTACAGTAGAACTAGATCGCAGTGACAACAGAGAGAGAATGAAAACACAAAAAAAATCACACAACGTCCGTACTTGCTTGACATTGTTACATATGTCAAAAAAGAGTACCACAAAGTCGCCATATGAACGTAACCATAGATTAAAAAATCTATTCCGTGAACATTAGTATGAATGAAAATGAACCGAAGTAACCCTGTTAATACTAACTTCAAACATTACTACTAAACAGACATGAAAAAATCCACGGTCGTTTTGCAATGAAAGATGTTAGCCAGGTAGTTGGGTAAGAAACAACCATGCAAGTTTCATAGTGATTACACAAGGTGGTGCAGAACCCAGCGAGCTCTAACACTAGGGGCCTAGTGCTTTAATCTCGCCCTATTGTTCACCATGAGCAAGGAACATTGGCTTGGATTCTTGTATGGATGTGTCCCCATGTACTCCATATACTTCATATAATGGAACAATTTGAGCCGATATACATTGGTGCGACTGACATTAATGTTTGAGGCCATGGTAAGACTAGTCTTAACCTCCCACGCTGTATTCTACGTGCAAATCTCTCCCATCATGTTGGCATCTGCAACTGTGAATTCAAATAAATAAATTTTACAAATATCAATTGTAAGCTTTGTTGAAGTACCGAAGGATGGAATGAATGTTTCATTTTTGCTTTTTCTGTTCACTTGTGTTAGGGAGAAATACCAGCAAGTAAATTGCAAATGAGCGATGTTGCATGCGAATGAAAAGCTCTTTAAACATATATATATATATATACGCACATATAAAAAAGTAATAGTAAGTATTTGCAAACTTTGTTATTTGTTTTGTATAATCTCTACAATTAATTTTAATTAATTTTACAATTTTGCATAATAATTCAGACATTTTAATTACACATTTATTTAAGAAAACATCAATAGCAAGCCAAATATGCGATGCTACCCTTTAAACTAATCCTGTATTAAAATTCCACGTAAAGACTTTATATCAAAAGCTACACAATTAAATCCTTTATTATCCCTTGTTAATCAAACTGGACTAATTATGATATCCTCTTAGTCCGGAGTTGAAAAGACACGAAATCATTCTACTGTACAGCCTACTGTTGCATAAGATTTTAATTGCAAACATTGCAATAATACTTACTTACGACACTATTATTCTGGAAAGTGTAAATATGAAACCATACATAATACAACGCGCTTTGTTTGCAAGTGAAATGAGCTAAGTATCTTTGTATAAAATTACATTAGATGACTAACTAACAACTTAAAAGAATTTTTAAACATCTCAGTATGTCTTCGTTCCTGACTATAAAATTTAAGACAGTTGTTTAACCATCTTGGCTGCAAATGAGCTTTCCTGTTGGTAGCTGCTTCGGGGTTCTTAGTTGGTTATTTTACGCACCTAGCTAGCTGTCAACCCTATATCGACCATGATAACATGTTTTCTATGTATTGCGGTTGAAGCATCGAAGATTCAGTAGCAATGCGAGTTACGGATGTCAATGTAATGAAAATAAATATCTTGATGCTCTTTATTACAAGTATGTTGATTATGTATTATATAAAGTTTTATTTAAATATTTTTTTATTAAACAAATTAGCGATAATCTTTAGTTTTATATATGTATTTTATAACGTTAAATTACCTTAAAAAACTGATCAAATGAGTATTATAGAGTCCGAAACATAATATTTATGTACTCTGTTTGGATTTCGAGCACGAAACTACGAACTGAGCAAGAGTTACTAGTCATTCATTATTGAGTGTAATGACTCTCACAACTAAAGAATTAATTATATTATTATGATAGTTACTAGCTGGTGCCCGCCAGGTCGTTCGGAAAATATTGGTTCTCAATACGAAAGTATTTTGATAGTCGAGCAATAATAAGAGAAGAAATGAATGAAGAATTTCTTTAATATTTAGTAGATAATTATTATGTAGGTAAATATAACTTGATTGGATTCAGGTACGACGTTGTTTGTTTCGAAGCATTCTTGAACTTTGTATCTTATTTGATAAAATATAAGTGAAATGATATAGTATTCGGACAAGGCACGCGAACTACTAAGCGAAGGGTGCGCAGCTATTAGCGCAGTTAAACTGTAACAAAAATGATTCGGGTAATTAATTGAACTACGTTTGATTTCCAGATAGCGTTGTTAGAGTAAACGCTATTTAGTTTATTCTCAGATTTGTACCATCTGAAATTGCAAAAAGACTAAGCGAAGCTCGGTTAACACTAATTTACAAATTACAAGCTCAGCAAGACTACGATTAAATATTATGATTTAATTGCAACGTAGTTTGTACCATTATTGATATAAAGCTATTATAGCAGTTAAGTGAGAAGAGGCACAATCTTAATAATAGTATTAAAGAATATAAAACTTAAATGTACTTAATTTTATTTGTAGTACTATATACATTTTTTTAATTTATGAAGTGAACTTGATAAATTGTATATTTTTTCCCGCTATAAAATATCATTGGTTACATCGCGCAGTTGCCTTCCATTTTATGAACAGATATATTTTTTAACATCCCACATTCCCACAAAGAAAATTGCATTTTCAATCACAGTTCGATTAATGATTTATTTGAGTTCAATTTTACAGTTTTCAATATTTTATAGTACTTCGAAATTATTTTGACATAAGTAATTTATTGGAGGTAAACTAAAGCGCATTCTAAAACTTAGCCAGCCAACTTTTCTTTTGGACTTCGTGAAGCAACCTACTGAACAATGGAGTCACTCTTTATATCTATGCCGCCATTATTATCTATGACACCTCTAGTGTCCAACCTATCTATCTAACAACCTTTAAAGGTCCACTGCTGGACATAGGCCTCCCCTAATTTGCGCCACTCAGATCGGTCCTGAGCCTTCTGAATCCAGCAGATACCCACTGTCTTCTTGAGGTCGTCAGTCCATCTGGTTGCGGGGCGACCTACACTCCTTTTTCCGAGACGTGGACGCCATTCAAGGACCTTTCATCTCCAACGGTTGTCGATCCTCCTTACTATATGGCGGGCTAGCCACTTCAGCCGACTTATTCTTTGAGCTATGTCAGTTACCCTCGTTCATCTACGCATTTCACCATGCCTGATGCGATCACGTAGAGAAATACCGAGCATAGCCCTGTTCATAGCCCGCTGCGCGACTTTAAGCCTATCTAATTGATAGCAATTACTAAAGCATCACGTCTCGGAGCCGTATGTCCGTATCCAACCTATGGTGGTTATTTTAAGAAGGATACACTCAAGAAGCCTGTCTTTTGATTTATATAAAAAAACCTGCTTCTTCGCTAGTGACTTCCTTAATGGCTTTGTAATACTGCTACATATTTCCGTAGATTACGAATGATTCCCGTTGTAACACACCTCCATGTATTATTGTTGCTTACTGGGAAAAATATCTCGTGTGACACATGAGACACATCGCTACAGAATAAAGTTATTTCCGTTGAAAGACAGCTCACCATTAGATGGTTAGATATTTGTCGCTAATTGACGTGACAATTTGTGTACCACTGTATACTTATATTATATAGTGTAATACACAAAGAATCAAACAACCAAACCAAACAACAAAAATCAAACAACAATCTCACTCACGTCACTTTCAATATTTTGAATTAGTTCACCGGTAGACAAAAAAATATTAAATACTTAAAATGTTTATTTCAAATAACTCTCGAAAAATGTTAAGTTTTTTTTGTTTATTATTAAAACTGTCAAACAAAGATTTGTATAGAAATAGATATTCTAAAATATTGCCAAGCGTAGAGCTTTAAAAGTCGCGTCGAATATCAAAAGAAAAAAGAAAGTAAATTAACATTTAAAGAGGCATCATTCACAAAGGAATGAAACAAAATATTAAAATTTCTTTCCACCGTTTCTTTTCAAAGAACCGGGTGCATTTTTCCGAAAAATAATAGTAATTTTTCGTATTGAAGTATAAACTCGAATTTTAAGCGTATAAGTTAAGAAGTTATTTTTGAGTTTCTTAACTTTAACTTCACTGTGTAGCTGGATTCTTATCTACTTAACTAGTAGCCACCCGCGCTTCGTCTAAGTTGAACAATGGTCTATCTTTGTGGCACAGGCCGCGACGACACCGCATCGCTCACTGCTAATATAATTATTTTTGTCTCTAGTAAGTCTTCATTTTAAAATAACTCGTATAACACACCTTTTAATAATATATTGTAAAAATAAATATATTCTAAATGATAAACATATTTATTTATATATATTAAGACAATATTAATTAAAAAAAAACAGTACCTATTTGTTATTTCTGAAGTCGTTGAATAAAAAAATCTGCGAGTTTAAAAAGATAAAATAAAAGATTCGTTCAGAATATAAAAATAAATTGTTAAAATGCTTTATTATTTTTTGCTTTTTAATGCAATAGCTAATTGAACTTTTTAACTATTATAATTCAATTATCCAGACCTTTCACAAAAATCTACAGCGCATACTTTGACTACGTTAATCTGTTTTTCTATTTGTATTTGATTCACAACCTTTTATTTTGAAGAAACTGTTTTTTAATCTTATTATAACTTTTTGTGTGGCGTGTGATTCATATACAGCTTAGTACATGGTGTTAGTCGTAAAATTAATAAAAGTATTAGAGTAGAGAAAAATCTTCGAAATATTCTTTAGGTACGTGTTATTCTGAAATGTAACAATTAAAATAAACGAATCCCAACACTTGAAGAACGGTCGATTACTTAAATTTTAAATATATAAAGTATTTCCATGTTAACCATCGCTACCCAGTACTAAAGAAGTTAACTGTTGGTGTTAGATACAGCTCCAGTGTGGGTAAAAGATTTTTCGTCATAATGCCGTGGAGTAAACGGCCTCCCGGGTATCACTTTCATTTTCACTTAGGGCCTCACTGCTCCATAACCATTAAATCCTCTTGTTTACTGCTACCGTTCCGTCGCTGAAGATACATCTCCCCCTTACCCCCTCCTAACTTATTCACAGAATAAACTGGAACTAACGAAACAGTGGAGCAGAGACGAATTTTCTACATTAAAACATTCCCAGATGACTTACAATTTTATATTACTGCAGCAATAGCAAGCAGTCGAACTAACCTGTAAACACAAATAATTCCATTCAATTGCTGTTTTATTGGTTTTTATTATAGACCGCGGTGCTCTGTTGCTTTTCTATCGATGCATTTAAATCGATAATTGAGATTTTAAAATTTATGAACATAGTACATGATTCATTTCCACCTATTTAGAATGAATACATTATAAATAAGAATTCGTTTTAATGGAATGAACCCGATTAACTGTCACCGAGTCGATATCGTTAATATATTAGTTTTTTACGTTTTACTTAAGTTCGATTAATTGCATTTCTTTCAGACCTTGTTAACAGTATGGAAACCTGAGCTTATGCACGCGAAGTAGATGTTTTAAAGTCAGATTAAATACTTTTTCAAACATCCAAGTAATTTAAATTTTGCACGCGTGCGGACAACTGATTATAATACAGTTTTCCACACTACAGTTCAATATGATTATGTATTCATTAATGAACAATATTCTATAATAAAATCCAAATACAAGGATATCATCAGTAATATAATATCATTGGCAATGATCCTTTCGGAATCGGTACACGTGTATCACAATATATTTAGTAATTGTGCCTTTTGTGACAGGAATAAACATAAAACTGTATTTTTATCTCATTCGAAACATCGGGCACGTAGCAAAGTCATATTTTCACGATGAAGTACCGCACGGGCGGCACGGGCAGGGAGCGCGCCCTTTGCACCGGTGATTCAGTGTTACGATTACTCGCATGGCTCATGAGCCGTAAGCTGTGCCGCACTGCCGCGGCCGGCCTTTACAAGGCGATGACAAACTGTCCCAGGCCGGTCTAACGAATCGAAATTTATAACTTCGTCACGTTATACTTAAGTACCATTAAGTAGATAGTCATCATGGGTCATAATTTGCAAATAATTATATGTTACATACAACATAGGTTTTCATTTAATTAACGTTTTGTACTCTCTTTTCATTTGGTTTACTAAATAATAAAAAACCTTTACCTCACCTTTACCTCACCACACTGATACCTCTCTGTGTCGCGAGTGGCACGGATAACACAAGTTAGACATCAATAACACCCACGACCAGACAGCAAACATTTATTTGTCACATGTCTGCCCCGGCTGGGAATCAAACCCGGTACCTCTAGCTTTGCAGGCAGGGTCAGCCTACAGAGTCGACTATTTATTGGATCAATATATTTACCCTTATTATGAAAAAATCCGTTAACGTAAGCGGAAATGCCTTCAATTTTTAATTTGCCCAGCTTGACCTGACCTTGACTTGAAACTATAAGCTTTAATAGTCTGTATGAGAAATCAGAGGTCAGAATGAGATTTTTATGGACTGCGATAATGTAACAGTATAAGTTCCAAACTTCGTCGATCACTAAAAGCTTGACGGCGACAGTGATTACGTTAACTTGATTTATATTGTGCAGCGTTCCCCAGAGTAACAGTCACCGATAAATTAGTACCTACATTAGATGCGCCTAATAATGATTAATCCAATGCCAAATATTCGACCATGCTGTCAATCAAAGCCTCAAATGTATACCTAACGATTATTTGATTTTAAACTTATCCCATTTACATGAACTGAACAGTTTAGCTATTACTACGATCGTTGAAAAATTGGCTCATCATATACATATAATGAGTGAATCTCTATATCAAAATAAAACAAAAATATTATGTTTTGTATTACTATTGATTTACTTCTGAATTGTTTTGATTATTAATTTCTAATACTTTTTTATTAACATCGACACGTAAAAGTAAATATTCATATCATAGTCTAGTTATATATATTTTTCGTATCTATGTTTCGTATTTTAATCATTTTGCCATCTTTATGAACTAGAATTCATATTAAATTCTATTCTTCGTTTACCCCTCTACTGTCCAGAAAATAGACTGAACAATGGAAATGTTCATAAATTAAAGCGTACTAGAGTTGTCCAGAGGCGAGTTCCATTTACCCGTCACGGGGTAAATAATTGGCCAGCCATTAAATTTATCACGCAGACAAATTTTGACAGATCACTTTCTAGCTGTCCCTTGCTGGGAAAAACTAAGACATCTTTAATTTACTGAATGACGTTCCCGTCGGACTTGGTCACTTACTTTCTTTTATTATTTAGAAACCTATCTGTTAGGTACGTCTTCCTATGCAATTAATTCCAGAATGAACCCATGAGAAATTTTACTGAATTTCATAGAGGTTTGTGCTTTGGTTTTTTATTCTGGGACTACCGTGTTAAAATTTTTCTGATTACGAATACCTACTCTTTTTTGGGCAAAATATGCATTATGTTTTGGAGATGGTTACAAAGCAAAAAATGAGAGATCTACTGCTTATTATGTTTATGCAAATGTAGGGTTTATCTACATGTTTTTAACTAACAATTTTATTACGATACTTTTATCGGTACCATGAACTTTGTTTGTTTTAAGAAATAATAAGTAACGTAGAGCAGAAAAACAAAAACTAGAAATTCACAATTGATGTAGGTACCTATTATATGTACTGGATGTTATTCATAGTAGATTCGTGCAATAAAGATCTGCAGCATAGATTCCACGAAGTGGACGTTGCGGGAAAAGTATGTCGTTATAAAGTTCTCTGATTCTGTTTTTACTTAAATTGAAATAAGTCACTAATATGTAATTTTTTTATCACTTCTATACTGAAAGAGCTACTTTGTCCCTTGCAAACTGGAAGTGAAATAGCACTTTTAATCCCTAGAGATGAAATATTATATGAATAAATGTGAATAATATTAGTAATAAATTCAAACACCGAAGATATTCCACTTTCCTTATCATACACTCAAATCAGAATTTCACTTTAATAGAATAGTAACTATTTGGCTTAGTTTTATAATAAAAAAATAGTGTATTTTTCTCAAGTGGTATACTATTGTTCTTCATAGGTTGCACTTACTTATTTTTATAGGTGAACCACAATTAGAGCGTCCACCTCGGGAGAAATACTATTTTAGTTTACTCGAGTAATTTGCTTTGAATTCTTCGCTCCACCCTGTATTAAAAAAAACACTCGTTTTAAAAGTAGTTGTTTGCTGCCTCGGTAAACAATCTTCTATTTCATAATTGGTCAGTTATTTTTATATTGTAGGACAACGAGGCTCATTGAGCAAGTTATATTTGGATGAATATGATAAAAAGGGTTTTCCTCATGGCCCTACTATTTTTTCCTATTAATAAACGCACGAGCGTATATTATTTCCCGTAGTCCTATTTATATTGTTGCTGTAGACTTCTTTTTACCGCAAAATAATATCAATTTTTTGTGGAAATATCTATTGAGATGTATATTGCAGCCAAATTAAAGAAGTGTTTAACAACAAAGTCTGCCCAAGGTTGCCGAAATTGCCTGGCAGCCTTTGATAGAAAGAAATTGACAACTTTTTGATTGCTATTCTTTTTACACACGCGGGCGAAGCTGCGGACAACATCTAGATTATCATAAATTTATTTAAAGTAAGTAAATATAATCATTGCATTTACTTTGTCAATACAGAATCCTTATAGTTAATATTCGTTATATGAGTCCATCAGTCTACCGAGCAGAGACTCTTAGTACTAGATAGCTATAATTTGTCATAACAAATTTGTCATAACCTACTTATAAGTAGGTATATATTTTTATGACAATGACAAAATAGTAGAATAAAATGTTATAACAAAAATTATCGACGCATTTCAGACATGTATACACATTCCAACAGTTAAAATAATTTTAGTAACAGAAAATATTAAAAAAAAATATTTCAATCGCATATTACCCTACGAATAATGTGACTGCGCTGTTTAGGTTGAGGATTTTCTCTGTCTGAAGCCAAATTTGTGCGCGGCTGTTAGGAAATAATGGAGTTTACGATAACCCGTCATGATTGTATGTATGTATTATGTTTAATGTGTGTTGTTAACTCAAGAAGTTCTTTCGTCTGAAGCTCAACCCTGAATACCTTATCAATTAATTAATCATTAAAATGGATTGTCACTATAAGAAATGCTATGTATGTATAAAATTGAATCTCCTTAAAACAAGAAAGTGTTATTCTAATTTAGCTTGCAAGTTTTGACCAACACATATATATTATATGTCATATAAAATCACAATATCGCCAAAGTTCACGAAAATAAAACAGCATTTTAATATAAATGTTCGTTAAAAATTGTTAACTCGAAAATAATCACTGACAACCAAAATCTTAAACATATTTTACTTTAAAATCTAATATTTCACACCTCGTTATCGTCCAAAAGTAAATTGGATACTAGAGTATCCGGATAAGTCATTGCTTACCAAAAGGATTAGTCAACATTGAACTAGCTTCTAAACTTTGATATTAATTTTATTTCAACAAATACAAAGAGTAGACTCTTTAATGTTTCAAAGATTCTAAAAAAATATTAGAAGTGAATTGTTCTCTTAAGAAACCCGCTCAGAGAACTTCTTCAAAGTAAATATAAAAGCAATAATAAACCTACCCTAACTTTCTTACTATTTGAGGAGTGGAGGTTGTTATCATGAAACATTACTATGGGAGTGCCCCAAGAATCAATTTATTACCCATTAATTAATTATTAATCAATGACCACTGTTACTATCATTATTATTCCACTTCACTTTTTAAAACAGTTAGAATAAAAAAATAATAATTATATATCCCAAGTATTTTTATGTACGGTTACGTTACGCAGGAGGGTCACCAGTCATCGTCAACTGCCAAAGAGAGAAGCAGGAACGGGCACTCAAGATCTCAGTCAGAGTTGTTTGGCGGAAAACCCAAACAAAAGAGTATTAGCCAGGTAGGCTTCACAAAAAGGTAATAACACCAACAACAACATTAATTACATGATAATAATATTGATAACAATTCTTACCCAAAGCCTTACCGCCGAGCAAGCGGAACGTATTCTGTCGCTTCTAACCTCACGCTGGTCTGTTAGCTTAGGATTGGGGTCAGTATTATGGGCCGCCCCAACATGCCCTAAAGTAGATTTTTGATCTTTCCACAAAATCATTTATAATCCTCAATAGGACGATGTGTCAAAGGCAAAACCAGAATATAATTACTTTATTGCATCATTCTATTTAATTAGGGCACTTGTTTGCCGTTTTAATACAGAAAGCGTCGCACGACTGACCTTTTATCGCTTTATTACATTTACCAAAGGTAAATTCTGACTAAAAACGACCCACCGTGTACGAATTTTAAATAACATTTTCTTCCATTCCCGAGGTTTTTAAAAGTTACCTACAGAGTCTATTCAATTTTATTAAGCTAAATTGGTATTAAAATATCACAAACATGCAATCTGTTACACAGAATATTGAGTCAGACCGATAGGGTCGAATTAAGGCCTCAAAAAGACAAACATTAAAGTAAATAGGTATTTTGGATATAAATATGTGAAATAAATTCTAACAAATAATAATTTACGTTTGTAATAGAAAAAAAAAATACATATTTACTACTTTCTAGTAATAGAATCTAGCCTACTTTAAACATTTCTACACATGTCTGTCAGGGATCACTGTTTATAAATAAGGACACTTTTTGTGTGACACTGTTTGTCTGCAATTATAATGTCCGCTGCGTGTAGAAGAAAGAATACGAGTGTTTTCCCAGAGTTCGAAATTCCACTGTAATTTTTGTAAAAATATTTACCATTTATGTCGTTAATTCTATTTCAACGCTCGTTAATTTTATATGTAAACCCATACACTTTTTGGAGAGGTAGTCAAGCCACTGAGAGAATACGTTACTGGTGCCTTTCATGTATTTATAATAACAAAAGGACAACTCAGAATAAACTCTTTCACCACTCAATAGTACTAAGAAAATAGTTACAATCGAAGGACACGGCTGAAATTCTTTCCCATAATGAGATAAATTCTGACCATACTTTTAGAAAATTATGATTTTTTAAAAGCCCCCAATTTGTTTAAAAATATTGTTTAAGTTTTCTTTTAATTCGCCTCAATATCAATGAAGAAATGATCTCTTCTTTCTGACCGAACTTCTGACTGAACTGTCAAGTCAAGTGTCAAACAAAAAAACACAGCCAATCACAACACAAAAGAAGAGTAACAGTGGCATTGCGCATTGCAACATATTTTGATCAATTTAATGGAAAAAGCTTTTAGTATTTTGACCTCTCATTTCTCTTTTAATGAAATGTATTTCTAAACATGAGGGGGGAAGAATTAAATAAAGTTATACATTGTTTCGAGTTCTATAATTAAAGTTACGAGTTATACCTTCTACATAACTCCCCAATAGTTCCCAGTTATTGGATTAAAAAAAAGGTTTATATCAAATGTTGACAGCTCCTTTCGACTGCAGAGCGACCACTTATTATTATTTTTATACTAGTATTGCATAATTCAGTTAGAAAAAATAAATAATTGATGCATTACATCCACATACTTCCTAGAGTATTTTAAAATATAAAACGAAAGAAAAATCATTCTAGCTTACCGTTTCCATAAGAGTGTAACCATCTGCATACATACATATTCATACAAATATCATGGCAAATATAGATACCCTCGTATAGAAAGCTTAGATCATTGTTTTCGTCTTTGTTAAGAAAGATAAATTAATATTTGTTTTGTTACGTCTACTTTTACTTAGTATGGCTGTGTAAAAGACTGGCAGTTAATTTTTCAAGTGCCAACCGGAAGTCACTGCTGAATTTCTTCGTCTCCCGGGAAATAATATCCCGTTAAATAAAAGCTTATTTAATAGTCGACGCTTTTCTATTCCTTTGTTAACAAATGAAAAAAGGTTACGATACGATCTATGTCTAAATATATAAATAGCTTTATTATAACAAAGAACAATTATTAATTACATGTTCCAATTCTACAATTATAACGAAATTGAACGACAACGAAATTAAAATACAACGAAATTGTTTCTTAAAATTATGTTAAGACTACCACAAAATTTAAATACTTACATAGGTGAGGGAAAAACTTCAATAGACAAACAATAGTACTATCATCTTCGTCGAATATTGATATTGTATATTTAAGAACTTATTTGCGGGTGTCAACTGTCTATAAATAGGTTAAATTTATCTAAGATAAACAGCACCCATTTTAATACAGAAAGTGCTATGAATACCTATATGATTTGCCATATTAAGGATCACGGTAAAGTTATGTTGATAACCATCGACCAGTATCGTAAAAATACGAATCCCAAATATAAATGTTCCTATTGAGTATTCCTGAGAAGATTTCGCTGTAACAAGATTCTCTGCAAAATCCGGAAAGTTCGATAAGGAGATATAACGCCAAACAAAATTATCTCCATCATATCGTTCAGAAATACAATATCTTACAAGATAAAGTACAGACTGGAAGGCAAAATATGAAATTTTGATCTCAATTGTACTTCCTAATATATTTTTTTTACTTTGTAATAAGATCTGCAAGTATGTATGTGACAGCCGAAAATAATATCATATGCGTCAAATACGAGAGAGTACAGCTTTGATTTTGAGCCACTGATATAAGACATAGTGAAGTTTAAAACTATTTTCCAGTACTAGTTTATGCTGCTCTAAAAATCAGTTTCCCAGCAAAAGTCTCAATATTTTAGTGTTACTTATTGCTACTTTCCTAATTTATCCAGATATTATGGTTACGTAGATTATGGAAACAGCCGTTCGTCAATCGTAGATACATATAAGATATTAAAAGAACAAATCATTCAATATTTGAAAGTGGTATAATACTTTTAAGCAATCACTATAATGTCACTATTGTACATTTGTTGTTCACCGTTTGGAAGCATTTTAACACATATTTTTAATGAATGCATAATGTTTAAATATTAAAAATCATATCTAAATAATATCGTAATAAACAAAAATATGTATTCCTATTTATATAACAAACAAAGTAGCGAATGCTCCTGAAGTCGAGTTACACAAACGTGATACGAGCCCAATTGCATACATTGTTCTTATGCAAAATGTAAAGCGAACCCAGCGCGGATCAAGCTCGACGGTTGAGTACAGTTGCGGTAGCCAAACCCTACACATTTACACAGCTTTAATAATCAAACAAACGTTGACTACGCTACTCACCTACATGCATGATAATGCTACAACTGCTACAAGTGGTTTTTACAACTTCGCGCCGCGCCTTTTGACTCACTACCTCATTACATTAAATCAAGGGGACTCGAGTGAGCTCTGAAGTTTACCGACCTCTCTACTCTCTATCGAATAAACTATAGACCATACTCCAGATAGCAACTTCATTTGATTTTTATTTAGAAACCTACACAATAAATTAGTTAGTGCAAATAATGTCTATTATATAGTCAATACCATTAAATATAACAATAAAATATCGAACCAACTCAAAATGAACAGCTTTTTTTTAAACAGATGTTGTCTCTTTAACAATACAGATATCAATATATCTGCGAACAAAATACATAGGTTTTTTTATGATTTTCTTTCATACTAACTACTAATTTTCAGCTACTAAAATATTTTTAGTTTTAGTATGCCAGCTCACAACAAAAACACACTTTTAAGTGAAGTTTCTTTTTATTTAATTTACTGACGCGATAAATTGTGTAAAATACGACTAATTAAACGAAACTGTTCATTAAACAAGAAATGCACCGAATTTTGCAATTTAGGTCCCGCGCTAACAAGAACCCCTGGAACCTACTTTATTGTTGCATGTGCCCCTCAGTTTGTTTCACTAGAGCCAGATATATTATTGTTACTTACCTATGCAATTAAAATATGCATTCAAACATGGAAAATATAAATCTAGCAACTATTTTACTTACTTATTGGTTATTTAAATTTTGCACACGATTTTTCGTACTATTGGCACCTGGTGACGATTGTCTGCGTAATGAACTTGAATGACCTATGAAATAACTAATAAATAATGCTCCATATTCAACGATTTACTTATTTTACAAGTATATGGGTACACTAAAAATATATATATATATCTTGCGAGACGTTATTATGTAACATTGCGAAACAAGTTAGACAGGTAAACTATGTATGGAAGTAGGTATAAAGTTAATGAAAGCAAGTCGTTAGCATAAATAAAAGATTATTTAACGTTTAAAATTCGAAAACAAACATTCGTAAAATAAATTCGGAGCTCCTAAAATTACAGGTAGCATAGCATCTCGTATTATCCATGTTCACACAACCCCAGCAAAATCCCTTTTGTAGTACCTATCAAGATTAGCTGGCACGGACCGACCGCGACGGACGCTCTCATTGACGCGCTCCTGTGTTATAGCTAATTGTGTTGTTATGGTTTATACACCAATTCTGTCCCTTGTTTTTGCCTCGACCGTGTTATGAGATGAATTCCATGTATTCAAAATATTAGGAAATTTTTGTAAAGTGAAATTATTTTCGTAAAATGAGATTATTTATGTTATCGAAAAGTCGTTTATTTCAAACATTGATAATAATACAGTTTAATATCAATTTCAAACATGAAGCTCGATCATATTATAATTATTTATTTTATTTTTTAAAAATTAAGTTTAAATACATTTTTTCGTATTTCTCTAGACAACTGGTATTCATATATAGAAAAGTATATAAACAGATAGCTATCAATGAATTAAATCAATTGCTTAACGACTCGTATTTTTATGAGAGCCTTAAGAACTAGTTCTTTCTTTCTTCCTCGCTTCTTTCTTATTGTGAAATGTATCAATCAAGCGCCTTTAGTAGCATTACAAAGCTTGCTTCCTTGTTTGTCGACTACTTAGATTAAAAAAAACAATAATGTATATTTTACTTATTATGCGTGAAATATTTTTTCTATAATAAAACACATCTTAACCGAATAAATTTTATGCAAAGTTACAATATGAGCCTGATTAATGCATAGATAGTGTCCCGTTGTAATTTTGGTCAATAAATTCACTCAACAAATTAGCGGCCAACTGCAGAGCTTGTGTCTCTCCCCGTAATTGAAAATATCTAGCGAGTAGATACTCCACCAAGCTACTCCAAAGCGTATTAGTCGAGGAGCTGGTTGCCAACTCGCAGCATTGTAATTCTTAGAATTTTTGTGGCTTCGTAACATGAAGAGGGGCTTGGATCCAAACAAACATTCTAATGTTTTTCTATTTTCTAATGTTATTTCTAATGTCACAAGATAAAAACATCGTCTTACAATTCTTTATTATTTAACACATTGCTTTAATTCCAATAACAATGTATTTTTTTAATAATAATGACCTAAGACTACTTTTCGGGGTTAACTCTAGATAAGGGAGCTATTTAACATATCAGTTACAAATTGTTTTCAGTATAAAAACATGTTTTTAGTGTAATAAACAACTATTGTATTATTAAATGTAGACAACAACCAGTAATATGGATTATACCTAATCGGATTCAACGTTTCAGAAACTTTCGCAAAAATAGTCGCAATAAGTGAGCGATATTGTAAACTTGGCCAAAGAAAATATAAACTGGACGCTCGCCAGTTTGCATTTCTTAAAGAGAGAACGGCTTTATATAAAGAACTATATTATCCAGTTGTTATTCTTACTGTTCTTACATAACTATGCTTACACGAAACTTTTGCAGCGATATGACGCAAGAATATATTAATCACTTTTACGGATATCCATGGTACAGATATATATGTAGCATGATCACTTGATTTATTCCAATCCGCCGTCATGTTCTATTGCAATGAGGGTAGATCCCGACATATACATACATACTTAAAGTTGGTCTAAAATGGCACATAAAAATATATAAGTGTGTGGAAATATCATATTCTTAAGAACCCCACACGCACATACCTAAGTATAGGAATGTGATTTTTTTTAAAGGAGAGTGGTACCTAATCCGTGATTAGGAAAATTGGGATTATTTTACCTATGGCAACATTTCCATCTTACCAAGCCTTAAAATATATACTACGTCACCATATATATACGACGTCACAATATATATACTACGTCACTATATATATAATATGTCTCTTATAGGTAACCATAAATGGTGACGTAGTATATATATTGTGACGTAGTACATAC
>DWPA01001184.1:0-19663 GCA_018251375.1 Calpodes ethlius | reverse complement strand
TATTTATAAACAATGTTGGAATTCCCTCTCATTTAAATGAGATTATAATTTATAGCTGAAATTCACCTTGAAATTTTATTCTAAACAAGCTGAGCTCGCGATTTCGTCCGCGTGGAATTTAACAAACAGTGTTTTGCTTTATTTTGTTTTAATGGCCTAAGCTACTCCTTATCACATCGGCTACCTGCCAATGAAAGTCTCGTCGAAATCGGTTCAGCCATTCTAGTGATTTCCCAGAACAAACAGAACAAAAATTGTAAAAAAAATATTTTGGTGTATGTACCGTATCTAATATCTTTAAACGAGCAATTCTATATATCATATAGTATATACTATACTATATATCTACGTCCTCGAAAACTGCTCCAACGATTTTCTTGAAATTTTGTATTTAGGGGGTTTCGGGAGCGATACATCAATCTCAGCTAGATCGGTTTTATTTTCAGGAAATGTCGTTTTAACCATGTTTTCATTGAATAAAAACCTTCTACAACATCATTAGAATGCAAAGCTAAATTTCGCCATTATTTTCAATTAGAATAGCTCAGTCGGAAAATAGGGCGCCTTAAAAAGTAGGAAACCAATATATTCTTTCGGTTTTTTCCGAGTTCCTTCTTTTTGTAAGAAAAAAATATATTTATTTTTTATTTATGTCGGTAAGATCAAAATATATTATTCACATTTCATCGGTAAGTAATTTGCATTGGATATAAGTAAACATGATGTACTAAAAAAACACCGAGCAAAGCTCAGTCATCCAGGAACTGCATATTTATATGCATGTGCCATGTAGTAAAGAAAGGTTATTTCAATATTACAAACAGACACTCCAATTTTATTTATATGTATAGATATTGCTACGAACTTAATATTATATCATTATATACATTATATTAGTAAATAATTAACTTTTATACCATATTAGAATTCGACTTATCTAATACGCATTATTTCAAGCAACTCTAGTAAGCATAACATTAATATCTACTTAACATAACCCGACATGGCCTCGCGAAGGTATTTCCATGTCATCCGCCCCAGCAATGTTTAGTAACAGCGCGTTAAACATGGTTATTTTTCCATGTAAGGCTGGCGGTGGGCGGCGCCCACGGCACAGGCGATAATTAAGCGAATTGAACTATTGCGCGACAACTGTTTATTAGTTCAACTAAGATCGACCTGTCCAATGTTTGATTTGTAATAAATGCTGTGGCTACACACCGCTATGAACATATGAATAAAGAAACATTGCAGTGGTTGCCCAGTGATTTGAAACTCGATTACGCTGGGATTTGAATCAAAACCAACTTAAAAACATGTATTTTTAATCACTTATACATATATTATTAATTCCAATAAATTCCTTATTATTATTAAACAATTTTATTTCAAAATGCTCTATGTCGCAATGAGTTTCATTATTTTCCGATCCTCAATCTGAACATATTTTTTATATTTTTAACTACGTAATTATTTATTTTTAATTAGAATACTGATTTTTTATTATTGTTATTTACAATTATTATGTACTTATCTGTAAATTTAGATTTTTATGTGGTTTTTAAACATTTGTGAGCTGTTAGATTTTTGATGTCAGTAATTGTTTATAATTAATGTAAATGGTTAAGGCCGTACTAATTATTATAAGAATAAATAAATTAATATTTGTACTCATAATTTTACATCTCATTTAATTAATTTAATTTACATATATATGTGTGTGAAATATAAAATTATCGTCAATTCTGATGAAATTATGAGATAAAATGATTATGAAATATTACTTAACTTTTGCTTTTCCATCAAGCTTAATCCCAGCAGTACCAGTTCGGTCGCAAGGTATTTTCCCGTGTCGCGAGCTCTCCATCCGGTGTCCGAGCACAACCCATTACGAGGCTCGGGTCTCCTTTCACATTGTAATGGTCATAGACCACAGTCCACCACTATGGCCAAATGCGGATTGTCAGGTTTATACAATTTTATTTTATTAATAATATAATGTACAAGATATAATTAACTTGTCATAGACACACAACAATAAAGTTAGAGGTACGGTCAGGATTTTTACTCGTTATATCATACATTTGAACCACGAGGCATTCACTGCTATGTCTGGTTAGCCATCATCTTCTAATCAGTCCAAAAGCTATAGCTACTAATTACTATAAGGTAGCTTGTCTGAATATTTGTCGATTATTTAGCTAGAACAAAATCATATTATGAAATTTTAAGGAGCCACACGATCGAACGTGGTTACATCGCACATGTATATTGACACCTTTAGGAACCAGAGTTACCGGACTACTAGGAAGAAGCATATCAATGTACTTCTCAGGTAGGAGGTATAACAACACCAAAGTTTGGAGAGCCGACTCCCAATGCGTAACTCATATGTAATACAAGTCCATTGCATTGGCTTTCTTCAAAGCGATACCTGTTCTAAGCAGCAATTTTCGCGGTAAAATAATCGGTGATCTGGAGAGGTTTCCGCGGGAGGTTTTAATTACATGCTTTAAATGTTGTCATACTGAACATATTGTTAATCAATACCAATTTGTTTTTTCTGCGGCCAGCTGCGGGTCTGAGGGCTACCGAGGCCACGAGAAAACGGGGGCGTGAGGACAACTATGTACCAAATATGGCCACTGGTCGCGAGCGGGCGACCGACGTAACGCGACGGTGATTGAGAATAACATAAAACGCTACAATAATGCGACCGTTATTCATTTCTCCGAGGTGGTAACCATTCCCAAACCCTTTTCAGGTCACGGTCAACAAATTGTCTCACTGTGAACGAGGACAAGTAGAGCGTTGTAGCAATCCTTGGCTTCTACAAATAAAAAGTGTATTTTAGGGAGTAGTCATCTCTTCGTAACTGACAATAAGTAATTAACAAAAATCAATAGTTATTTAGTTATACTGAGGATAACTTTTACGGTCTTGCGACATAGGATCGGGGTTAGTATTCCAAGCGTTATCTAACCGTAATCGAAAGGGAATCACACATTTCAAACATAAACCTTATTTTTTACGTAAATATTTGACAAACAAACTGACGCTCCATCTGACGGTAAATGGTTATCACTACTCAAGAAAATCTGCGACATCAAAATCATGATCAATGCTTTACTGGCCAAAAATAAGAGAAAAGAAGATCTGTGAAAGAAGTTATGCGAGAGGTACGAGTATGGTAGCTAACGACGCTGGCTTCATGGAAATACAATAAATAACAATATATCCATCTTTCGATGACGTGCGCTGGCTCCTGGCTATACCTCGAAGAGTCTTCCCTATAGCCACAAGCTGTAGTGTATCTCGGTACACGTCACCGGTGCGACAGGTCATTTAAAAGTTTCATGTTCGCATGTCGTCGAGAATGGCTTTACAAGTTTCTTGAGCGGTCCCCGACAAATTTGGAATTGTTTAATTTAATAAATAAAGATCTCTGTATATTTTATTAATCATGCTCACGTTAAGTGGGGTAATAACAACAGTTCTTTATAAAGAGCTGATTTTATATAAAGTTATATATTCTCATAAATTATTAGTTAATGCTTGACTACTATTCCACCTGCTAGTAAGTGAAGATGAATTCTTGGATCAAAAAGCGCATTAACGAATTTTCGATGTCATTAGGTTTTCTCGACAATCAGCCTTTTATCTGTGTTGGTATACATAGATAATAAATTAATTAAAAGAACATAAACCTCACTATTAACAAGGTACTAAAACTCTGTGTGATAGTTCATATACAATGAAAACAAATTCCGTACTTAACATATATGTATGTGTCTTAGTAAAATGTAAAATTATACAATATACACACGTATATATTTCAAACGTGCATAACAAATGTACGTACATTGCGAAAATAACAGCATAATGAAGACAAGCGGTGGTCGGGATTCGAACCCGACACCGTTCTCACACTTGTTCTATGTAAGTAACATGATGAGCGCTTGTCGTTCTGTTATTAGATACATGTCATTAAGATTAACTCGGACTGACCGGCGACCGCCAACATAGATGTACCGCACCTACTGCGCAGCCGGTTGCCCACTTTACGTAATGGAAGACACGGAGACGAGAGGACCAGCTACTTGCTGCAGCCGCAAACATTACGTGATAAAAATACGCATATCGTATTATGTTTTTAAATCTTTTTATAGGCAGAATGGCCACTTGCTTGAAGGTAAACGAATACCGCCCGAGCCCCGTGAATTCGAAATCAGTGGCAAAAGCATTTATTTGTTTTTAGAACAGTTTTGAAAACCAAAACCGAGACTGCTGGCTAATTTTATAGGGACTTATATAAGTTACCCATATCGGTAATGTGTTACTTTAGAAGGTTACTAACATGCTTCATTACTTATTTAATTATTACAGACTCTAGTGATCTTTACAGAGTGATGGCGGACTTATCGTGCGTGCGCGAGGATAGGAAACTGACTTTAACTGGTTCAGTGTAGGGCACAGGTCCCTGTTCCCTACTGAGGAGGCAGTGGCGGCGCTAGGCGTCGGCGACGTCGGCCACCGACATCCTCGTACATGAGGGGGCCTCGCAGAGTAACTAGTTACCTATATCTTTTGTCTCACTGAATTTAACGTTTTTTGTCACTTCGAAGTAAAGAGGTCTCACGAATTTGTTGTCGCCGACATACACATTTGGTGTAGCGACGACACTGTGAGGAGGCCTAGAGCACACACTCACCAAGGTTTGGTGAAGGTGTCGATAACCCACTCAGTTGTTGGATTTTTTTATGCCACGTGAAGGCCTCCGACATGGCATTACCACTGTCATTTATTGATAACTTTTCGGAACTACCAACCGCCTCCTGAGAAGCACGAAAGCGGTTAAGAAATGTATTGTCACAAATAGGTCATTGTCTGGGTAAATTAAAGCAACAAAGTCCTTATTTTCTACTCTGCATCCATACCTTGCAACTTGTAATTAGGTCACTGTCTAGGTTCTACTTGACCTCCATGCAAAACTTACAACAGCAACAATATGCCTTTCAACTTGTTTGTTACCAACCGCGCTGTGTTAGTATACGCATTATTTATTGAGCATCACGACTGTGACATGTTCCCAACCATAACACTTCCCTTCAATTCATATTGTAGTGGATTCGACTCGCTGTGTTTATGCGTGACGCGTCACGACTTAACGAGGCGTCACTTTTACAGTATGTTTGAGATGAGATACCGTTTTATGGTTGTAATGTAGCCAGAGTGACTACCACTAGGCTATTAGTGATTGCGAGATGTTTGTTATCGCTTGGCAGCAATAGCTGGAATATTGAAATCAGTATTTTCATTTCGTCATTTAGTTTATCAAGTCATTATGTATTTTATCATATTTTTTTACTATCTTGTGTATTATATGTGTTTGGGTTTCGGCCTAAGGTTACCTAGGGAGAATGTTAATAGATAACTTACGTTATGGCATGTCGATGACTGATTGACATCAAACGTACAAGTGCCAAGCATTACAAACATCAGCACCATAGCTTTATAATTGGTTGGACGGGACGTTGGATGAAAAATGAAAGCATTTGGGTAAGTTTGAGGCGGCCCAGAATACTTATTACAATACCCTGCCGACAGAAGCTCTCCTCATTGAAGGATAATAGAAACTATTGTAAAGATAATATTACCATCGACGTTATTGTTTAATCAATGAATATTATTCCTGATATTACGTATTATTTTCAGTGAAGTTCTCGGCTGACTGGAATCAAATTTATCAAACAGTCTTTAGTTAATTGCTGTTGATGGATTTACCGAAATGCACACGTATCTTCGAAATGACAATATCAATTGGACACGATCTTTACAACGGCCGAGGTGTGGAGTGTGGTGCGAGTGTAACAATCAAACACGTGTTTTCCCACGCTTCTAAGCCTTCCTACTAATGTACTGCTTGTACCACACGACTACGACACGATCACGACATCGACGCGTGATGTTGAAAGGGCCTGTGGAATGTTTTTCAGAGGAGATATAAAACAGTATTGTACACGATAGGCGAATTCACAAATTCCACATATTTTCTCGTGGACCAACTATAGTGTGTCCTAAAAATAGGTGAATGACAAAGTTAAAAAGATACTGATTAGGGAGGTATGTGTTGTTAACTTATTATTGATAAGAGTGTTTAACAGATATTGTTTATTTACAAAGTTTTTACCACCTTCTTAATAAATAACTGATTGGAATGTACTAGGAGACCGTGCTATTTATAAGAATAATTGATATGCACCATTTTTCCAATAAATTTAATGGTAAAAAGTTACATTATAATAAATATCATTGATTTTTCGATGATCTACATCTGTATTATTAATTCCCTATAAGTTTGAGAAGTTATATAAATTATATATTTAACATAAGTCTCTCACTCTTAATTATTTATATACAAGTAACTATATCTGAGATTCTACACGACTTTTTAGTTTACCTCGATTCAGAAAAGTAAATCATTTGTAGAGCTGTCTTTGTGACGTGGCAGTCGTCAGAATGAAATGGTAGCGGAGATAAAACGATATCTGGGTGCCATCGCGCCTTCCACAATACCGTGGTTTTTGTGAGGCTCGTAATGAAGGTCAGCGGGTTTTTGTTTTGTGTTTCTGATAAAGAGGTTTTGGGGACACTCGAGGAAAATTACATTTGGATTTCGTTACGACAGTTATTGCATATTTGCTGTAATTTACTATAGTTGATTAAGTTTAATAATTATTTATTTTCCCTGCAGATTTGTACAGCAGAATCTACAAACACGTGGCTTCATGGCGTCGCTCTTGACTGGTGAAGCGTAGCCTAGGTTTATTGTACCCCTAGTCTATGGTTATAGTTCGTTGAAATTGTTTTCTACGGTGCTACATTTAAAATATTGACGTTCGTAATAAAAATAATGTGGTAATATTTATGTCAAATTGAAATGAACATTGTATTGAGTATTCTTTCGTATTAATTAGACAACCCTTTCGTCGAGATAGACCATTGAGGCTTCAGTTCGTTTCGTTTCGTGTTCGCGAACGTCCACGTTTTATAATAGGATCAAAATTAAATAAAGAAAATTTAAAGGCCTAAAAATAGATGAGAAAACCCTTACGATGGACCTAAAATGCGTAGAAGGAATCCGCAGGGACTTTGCAATATTTCGTCTATATACTGTTAAAAAACATCTTTTCAACTATCAAAATTATTATGGACTTATTACATAATACTGCTTATGAAAATTGCTTAATAATATCACGAAATCATTACATTGTACCCCAATAATGTTACTTAAATTATAACCATCGCGATTTGACTAATCTAAGATGACTCAATAAACTGGAACGGACATTGCGTGGTCTCGTTGCTTACCGGATATCACTCTTACGGTCAGTACCATAGGTATGAAATTACTGCGACAGTGCGTTTGAAACGGTTTCCATGTATTATAAGTGTTAAGAAATTTGTACCGTGTTGTATTTATGCAACTGATTAGTTTATTTTTAGGGTTCTGCAGGTCCAATGATTGAACAAACGCTTACTCATAGGATTATTCTCTAGTTTAAGTATTAATTATCACTGTATACATACTTAAGTTAATTAAGCTGCGCTTTGGTGACGTTATTTTTTTATAGTAGATACTTAGATTATTGTTCATTAGGTTTTAAATCACAGTCCCACATTACGTTTCCGTGTTGTAGGTGTCTTGGACAACACATAAAGACATATAAAGCAAACCTAGGCCAAAAATAGAAATTTAAACTTATCACAGTCTCTGCGTCGCTGGGAATTGAGCCAGGACCCTTTGATTGGTGATCCGATAGATAACCATTACACCACGCGGGACGTCGTATTCTCTCTTATCGCCCTAGAAATATGTATTTAATTAATCGTAGGTAATCTGCTTAGGCCTACTGCCATTAAACAAAAATAATATGTTGATTATACAACGGTAAACAAACCTCACAAGTCGTTAATAATACAAGGAACTTTGTACTTTATGCCATTACACATAAGCGTCAGTTGAAGCGCCGACGTGAGTTGAAATGAGCAATATGTTAATATGCTCGTATTGCATAACTCCGGTCGCGGGATGCTTAAACTAGGTACAGTTAAGTGTGACCGGCGACCGGTTCGTAGGAAATGTTGTGTGTGACTCCGGACGTATTTACACCGAAGTGTAGCATTAGAAGAGTAATGTCTCTCATTTTTTAGCTATCTTCGTCTGTTGCGTAGAAATACGAGGAATGAGATATGATATCATGATATATAATCGAATGACACTGACATATGTCTGTGTATATTGAACTTACACTAATAATACGATGTCATTATCAAAATATAAGCCGTGTTACCTACTTCAGTTATTACTGTATGCGCCTATTGTTATCCCATAAACATATGTACATTAGCCATACTTATGGTTTCATCTACTTTTTATAAATTTCATTCGATATCGGAATACTTTGACAAGTTACTTTAATATAAGTTAGTTTAATAATAGTTATTTGTAGTAGTAATGCTTTAACGTAGTAGTTAAGGGCACACATCATTATATGGGTGTTAATAACTCCATCGACCTTAAAAAAATGATGTTGAAATGTTTCATTATTATAATTTAAAACTTTGCAATATGTTCGTCTTTAACTGATTTACTTTACGTTCGCTTTCACCCTGGTTCAACCGCAGCGCGCAGGAAGCGAATACATTCGCCTCAGTGTGAGATCTGGAGGGACGACCTCGCAAGGCCGCGCATCCGTTGCCGAATAAGGTTGGAACGCACTCGCGATCGCCGGCATGTTTTTGTCCGTGTTTTTGCTGCGGCATTCCCTGCTCTTAGCGGTACTAAAGCGAGTACTTCCATACATTCTTTAACTATTACATTGGAGAATGTAGAAAGGTGCAGGGTTCGTTATACGCATGCGAGATGCGTCCAGATTGGATATCAGTTGTCTTTACTGTTCGATGAATCTAGTTTGATCTTTAGACGGTTTGTGTCATATCATATCACCGACATAAATGTCAGCTATACAAAAATACAACATATTGTTTAAGAATCATTGGGAAAGATCGGTGGGGCTGGAGTCGTTTCAGGTGATCACAAAAGTAAATGGTCATTGTTGAATTTAACTTTCTTTTATGTGGTTACATTGCTTAAGCTGTTTGCCCTGTGAGAAGAACTCGTAGAAATGCACCTTAGTACACAATGTTTTCTGTGTCGAAACACGCGCTGGTCTTAAATTTTCTTTTAAGCATACGAATGATTAGATATATTGTATACTTCTATTTTGATATGATTCTGTAGTCAGCTTGAAAGTTTTCCGAGTAAAGGATGGATGAGTAAAGGTACCGAGGATCTCGGGTTGGAATAGCAGTCGGGGTACCCATTTATGTGATATACATTATTTTTCTCCGAACGTTATTGTAAGCGTAATGTCGTATGCCATCATTTTACTACATACGTGGCTATCTGTATCGGTTCCCAGTCTCTAATAAATACATTTAAGGTAACAAGGTAAGTATAGTACATTGAGATCATTTTATACCTCACCAGAGACAATAGAATGAGTTAGGCGCGGCACGGCGGCGGTAATGAGCCAATACAGTCACAAGGTCGATATTTTGTTCGTTCTGTACTAGAAACAAATGGTGGAATTGAATAAAGCCAACTAAACAGCATCCAGGGCCGGGCGGGCATTGTTCTGGTGTAGGCTGTATGACAGGACTGTGTACAGTTGCAGAACTTCAGAATTTATATGTGAAGTTTCATTATCTGATCACATTTGGCCCCATTCTATGTAGTTAATTACGCTGTACATCTTTATGAGTTTATGTTCATTCGGTGTAGTCAACATAAAAATTTGTTAATTCATATCACAATGTTGGTAGCGAACCCGCATTGAGATAAAGAAGTGAAGTGATCATTCAATGATATTTCCATACCCAACACATTAAGTTGGGTTAATCGAGGTAATGAACTATCGTTAATGTTTTGCAAAATGCAAGAAATTTTACTAGTAATTTATTTTTGTCAAAATCAGCCCTTAATTTTAACAAACCGTCAGGTGTCCACCACGTGGTTCCCACGAGGGTGTCGGGTGACCTTGCGCTGGCCGCCGCCCGTCGCGGTGACTCCCACAGGTGTATCTGTCCACATTCCGACCACTCGCCCGGAACGGTGCTTTCCACTTGGTACCTCGAGCGATGCATTCATTGTGCAGTTATTTTTTGTTGAGTAACATTGTGCACCACATTGACAATTGATATTCCATAACATCTGCAACCACCTATTTATTACCTTTTATTCAGTATCGCCATCTACACAAATTTCCAAATTATAACAAGGAACTTACATTCAGCAACAAGGACGTGTTAAAACACGAGTTAAACCTGCGGAACGGAAACAAATGTAATATATTTTTACATGATGTGTTTTCAACAGTTTAACAAATTTACTTAGCTCAGCAATATTTACTAACAACAATATTTTTTGTTATGAGATGTTCTAAATAAGAAAACAACCAGATGTTCTAAATAAAAAAGAACTGTAACCATAATACAGTAACTGTGACGTGGTAGCACCAAAGCCAATTTAAGGGTTCTGTGTATTAAAATTTCTAAGTTAAACTTCACTCAAACCAATTAACATTTATTTTATTAGGTTTTTAATTATTCTATGATGTGATAAATATTTACCAAATCAAATTTATTATTTTCGGAATCGACTGTTTCTTTCAATAAGAAGAACTCTATTGATTTATTTATATCTGAATATTTCGCAGTAACAGAATCATTGAAAGAATTTCAATAGCTTCCGGTTTTCAGGTCATACAATAACAGACCTACAGCTAGCAGCAGTATATAATTAGATAGTCAACAACCATTAAATACCTTGTTCGCGGATAAATCTCTATTAAAATGGCTTATTCTACGACAATACATTTTAGGATTGAAGTTCAATAATATAATGCAACATATTCCAAGTTCATAATGGAACATTCCAGGCCGGGCAATGCTTGTGGTAGCGCTGGCCGCAAGCGCCACAGGCGGGGTTCCCACACTCCCGCGGACCAGCACACTAACCCTCTTTTGTTTATTCGCAGTTAAACGGTCAAATTGTTATTTAATTAAAGTTGTGGTATTCGTTCGACGTACGCACACCGAAACTTAAGACCAATTTTTTCTGAACCTCTGTGTGGTACTGTTATTTCGTTGCGAATTTCGTCGTGATTGAGAACGGATATTGTCAAAACGGTAACAAATAATAAACTATATTATGGCAACAGATATGGTGAGTGGTTTCAAATCCTATGTATTTGGATGAACCAAATTGACTATCAAGGGAATGTCGAAGTAACCTACGACTTTTTTGCTCGTGGTCTTGGCCTGTTTTTATATGAACTCCTGGTTGTTAAAACTTTCAATATTGAGAGTAGTGGTTCGAAAACCACAACTGAATACCTTTTTTTGTTTAAAATTGCTGTTCTCGAGTGTGATCAACCGAGCTCGCTGTGTAGGCTAAATACTTCAAACAGTACTGCGGCTTGCACTAATCTGTTATATGTAATGTATTAAGTTGTATCAACATAATTATTTGGTCGTAACCGTAAAACATTGAATATTTCTTCCATTTACTCCGCCTAATAATAAAAGCTAATGAAATAAATATTAAATTAAAAGACTAATATTAAAAGAATAATAATTAATAATTACTTTTAACGTTTTACTCATAACGTTTGAGATCCAGCTCGTCATCATTAGCATCATCACAACCCATAACTGTCCCAATGTTGTACTCGGGTCTCTTCTCACAATGTGAGGGTGCAGCTCATGGTCCGCCACGCTGGCGAAGTGCAGATTGGCAGAATTCAACACCTTTGAGAACATTATGGAGAATATCCGGTATGCAGGTTTCCTCACGATGTTTTCTTTCACCGAAGCGAGTGATAATTATCTTGTAATACGGGTATAACTTATTGAAAATTAGAGGTGCGTGCTATATTCGAACTTACGCTCCCACGTTCTGGAAACAACCGTTCGAACCACTAGGCTATCAATGTATGCACTAGGCTATCCAGCTCGTCAATTGTTGTCAAATTACTCCGATTAGTCTGCTGTAGTTGGCTATGTCAACCTTCATCTGTGATATTATAAAACTTACCTCGAAATCAACTCGTTCGTCTTCCCTCTAGTAATAACACATGTCCCTGGCATTACAGTATTTCATACTCCCCACGCGAGCTGCACTCGGATCCGATTCCCGTATAACTACATTAACTGCCGTTTAGCTCATCTTACTGCCGAGTATTTCGGGACGCATTTAACGGTAATTGAGTGTACGTGATGCGTTGCAAGTTTAGGGGCCCCTTGACCTTGCCGTTACAGCCCAACGGTTCTATTATCGTCCAACATTTACTTCCCTTAGTAGTTACTTAGTAGATACTCCCAAGTAGTTACCTTGGGTCAGACACAATTTTGGGCAACGCAAATTAGAAACAAGGATGCATTTATAAGCACAGATACCATTTAAATTTATGTGAACGCGTGAAGCATCAATGGATGTTTATGAATCCAGTCGTTTAAATAAGTTAGATAATTATTATTTATTTGATTACGCCTTAAGCCAACCTATCCTGTATGTAAAGTCTACGGATTCCGTAGTTGTTCATCTATGGTTACTCGTTAAATTACAAACACTAACTAGCTGTGGCAGTTCCCCCATATAATTCATCATAATTATATACTACTTCCGTCAATGTATTACGTGTCTAAACCAAACAATTAGCTGGTAGAGGAACTTAACTCTAACCAAAGGTGGTTTTTTGATACCTAATATTTTTATAAAGCGGATTCCTAAATGGATTGTCGTTCGCAGTGCCATAATATTTTTGAAACATCTTTTCAGCGATACCTCATCATATGGGGGTAATTTGATTGATTGGGAGGTAGTCTAAAACTTTTTAAAGATTTTATTCTTATTAAGCTATTATTAATCTACTTTACAACAATCCGCGATTAAAATGTATGACGGTATATACTGTAAAACATGCGTGGTATTTCCCTCCCTCCCACAAAGAAAATCATCCACTACAATAAGTTAAAGTATATATCAACATATATACCACCACCAACACGTGTTTCGCTCCGAACCACAGCATCATCAGGGTAAATTGACTCTACGATGGTTATGGCTAAGTCGTTGATTTTATTCTATTACTTGGCATGCCAAATCTGGGTCTAAGAGCAGAAACCCTTACATCCGCTATGCCTCGGGCAAACCGGTGGACTTGTCAAAACTTAAGGATTCCCTTTTGACCACGGATTTGTATCATTTTTATAGTCGCACAGGACCAGGTGTCAGTTTCTGCGCGCGTCTATTTCCAGAGCAATTAACAGGCGCTGATTCCCGCGTATCGGATATCAAAAGGAACATATTTCAAATATCGAGGCAGCGTGTCGTCCCATCACTGCAGACCATAGAACGAAATTTGACAAGAAGTGCCGAAAGACGATTTATGACAGAAATAAATATTATTGATTGCTTTACAAAGCTGACCTTTACATTAATTGTAACGATTGGAATTATACATTCCATTCAGCTTCAAGTAACCGGTAGACTAGCTAGGAACTTATTAAAGTTTACTATATGATACGGGTGTCGTAACTTTATGAATCCTAGAGTGATTTAACACGGCTGTTGTGTGTAGCTAGGTCTTAAGTGTTCAGCATTACGTCATAATTTTTTAACACTTATAATATATTTTCTATTGTAAATCTAACATATTAATCCTGACAAGTAGTTGTGATGCCGCATTGTTGTAAGAAACCTTAGTACTTAGAAATTCAGTACAGGTAAACTCTAAAAAACTTACTGTTAGTATGGAGTGGAACAATACATGGGAACGCTCCGTAGCACTTCTACCCATTTAGTTTGGGTTTCTCTATGGTACACGCGGACCGTATGTTGACGTTTCTGTAAACAGCAATGTTGTGACGTAATTTTCAGTTTTATTTTCCACGAAATGGGCATGTGGGCAGCTGCTAATTGAGCTTCCTCATTGAGGTAATTGACGTTACAAATTTTATGAGCAGTTGGAAAAGTTTAGAAACAATTGTACTTACTGGAACAAGGTCTGACAGCTCTGTCCAGTGGCGGCCCTTTTCAGGGGTCTAATCGGAATCGAAGAGGCGTTTAGAGGCCGATTGCCTGTCGTAATCCACCGATGACTAGTATTTGTCAGATGATGATAACATATGAGATCGACAGCGCAATGTCTCCTCCGAAGTACATAAATTACAACAATGTTTCCCTTCTTGATCCATCTATAGTAAATCGTTGAATATTGTAATCATTTGATAGATAGTAGAATAGATATATATGTTATATATATCTATCAGCCTTTGAAGTTCCACTGCTGGACATAAAATTTAAATCCACGTACGTTCCCCCGATTTGGTGATACCGACTCACCTATTTAGGTCTTATAATTGCCTATATTAATCTATATTGTCTATATTGTTATAGTGATCGTGTTCCTTTCTGATGGATGCTTGGTTATAGGTAACACTTACACAAGACGCTATCAACTGTTCTCAGGGATAGCAATACATCTGTGACCAACTTCTAATGAGAAAATACTACCGATTATTGACGGCCTGGTAGCCTAGTTGGTAGTCACCCTGCCTGTGTTAGCGTTTATTTATTATTGTTAACTGAAAGACCACTAGTTTACTAATGTGAATAACTCACAATGACAGTCCTAAGGTCCTAAGGTCAACGGTTCTCTTACTAACTGATTACAGTCCTTCATACGGTCCTACTCAAGGTATGCACCAGATGTGCAAGGGCAGCACATAAAGTTTGTTTGCTATCATTATCCCATGAAAACAACTTGTAATCAGTATACTTATTCCATTAAAAATTCTTAATACTACTTACTACTTACAGGTTTTGAAGTTTTAGGTAAGATGGCAGATTTAGATATCGTTTAAAGCATCAAGTTCTCTCTACATAATTACGTAAAAACGAACTGCTGTAGGTCGATATGATATTGAAATCTAATCAATCAATATCTAATTAGGTAAGCATGAGCTCATTAATTCCTGTTGTGATCTGTTCCGCAACAATGGAATACGGTTACATTATGTAGCGTTACAAAGGAAGCAGACCTTATCGCTCCCTACAATCGGAATAGCTAGGGCACGCGTCGATCACGTTGATTTGTAATGAAGTGGAGCTTTCTAACGCCCACTCTGGTGTCTCGTGCGCTTTACCATTATTGTGGGACTACGTGTTATGCTCTTTCCACATCTGCCTTAACGTTAAAAATCGTTGGTTACAATAATAAGGTCTGACCCGTTAATATGTGTGTCGATTGATGCGGAATTCGCACGTCAAATCAAATGTTGGTCACATCTGTGTAGCGTTATTATTGTGCTAATTAACACGTTAGGATGTCGATGTGACATTTTCGAAAAACTTGATGTAGGTTCTGTGTTAGTAAAAATCAGTAAGATCAAATCTTTTTTCATTTAGGGGGCAGTATAGGATTCAAAGGAGAACTTCCACCCCTCGATATGCCCAGCTTGGATCCCCCATAACAAAGCTACGTCGATGTTGGAAGCTATAAAAATGTTGAAATTTGAAACATATTTTACTGCTAACAGTATGAAACATAATTCATCTGTATTTCCAATAATTTCGTCGCACGTGACGGAGAAAAGATTTACAATCCGGCAGAACTTTCCACCGCCCACCGAGTGTCTCGACAGGCGACGTTACGAGATTAATTACGACAAACCAGGTTCTGTCTGTCAGTATATCGAGGGCAATTTGTATAGTTAAGCGGCGGTATTGATCTAAAAATCTAAACCGAACCAATTAATCGGACTGCGCTAAAGTACTAATAATTTCATTTGATATTCCTTCTGATAATGTATATATATTAGTCATTTAATGAGAAAGAGATAACAGAGAGTAAAGTACCAAAATGGACAATGACAATGATGATTATAATAATGTACGATTTCACAAAGCATCGAGAAGATTACGACTTAGATTGCAGTGTTATAAGCGAATACCTATTACTTTGTTACCTATATCTAAACGGCTTTATTTCTGACGATCAGCGTAACAAAAGTAACAAGTTTGCTAATACTTGAGGACAATTTAGTAAGGCGGACAATTTTTGTCTGTAAATATTTGTTTCCATCGTTGAAAAAACCTGGAACTTACGCGCGGCAAACTCGGCATGCGGGCAACGTCACTGAGGTATGAGATGTTTGCCGGATTGTGAATATTGAATAGAATAAAATGTACATAACGAATAAAAGAAACATAGTGGGTATGAAAACAAAGCGTGGTACATTTATCAAAAGGGACAATAATTATTGTTATTATTGCTGTCAGATCAAGTAATTTAGAAGGTAAACAGCGGATGCTAAAGTTAACGGGCTTAGTGAAGGTCGTTTTATGAAGAAGACGAAATGATACAGTTACGTTGTTTTAAAGGGACACTCCTACGCGGGTTTTAATTGGAATCACGGCGCCAGCGTCGAGTCTCAGTCGCCTACGTTCTACGTGTGCTGGGATCAAATAACACTATTGTGTGGCGGCAGACCAACGCTGGGTGGTTATACAATTGTACGATCAATGAAATGAAAAGATTTACGCGGACTGAAGTTTGGTCAAAGGAATTTCGATGTCGATTGAAGTCGTATCGTTCAGTAGGTGATTGTAAAATTTTTAGTGGCAAATAAATTGCTTAGAATAAAACCAGCTTTCCTTCTTGTTGTTAGTATCAGCGCAGTGAAACAAAAGTGAGACGTTAAATTTTAATTTTCAGAATCCTAGGCCATAACTGCTTGGACAGCTTTATAAATATATAGGAATAAGCAAGTGCTGTTTGTAATTGCAAAGGGGAAAAAATGTTTTAGGTTTTGTCACTTATTATCCCGGGGCCACGCTTAGGGATTTGTTGAATCGATGTCTTTGTTAAACTTTTGGAAATTGTTGGTAAAGTTTAATTTTATTTCATCCCTAACATTAAACTCAATCCTGTTCTCAATCTGTATGTAGTTTCTCATAATTTACAATTCACTTTAATCAGTTTGCTTCAACTTCTTGCGCAAGAACTTCAGTCCTTTCTAAGGTTAATTGGAAATTGATATTTTGGCGTAAAAAATCTCTCCTTCGAATTCGATTAAAATTATATAATTGAATCTGTTTATTTTCATTTCTTTATTTGGTTTATCACATTATTACTAACTAATTAGTTATCAAAGACATGGCCGAAAAATATCTTAGTAAGGCTTATTGCCGCTCGATTTGGAACGCTCTTAAACTTCCTCAATACATCGATACGGGAAGTGCAACCAAAACAAAGGGATCGAAATATGGATTATGTAGAAGCGTTTGTGGAACAAAACTTCCTCTCGGATTACGTGCTGTTTCGTATCCCGCGCTCCGACCGCCGCGCTCTCCGCAGGTGCGCAGGATTGTGGCGCAACATTCTGCTGTGGGAACCGAAAACTGCATAATAACAAAAATATGTAGTGTTCTTCGCGAATCTACGACCTTCCTCACATAAAATACACCAAAATATGTTAACCATGCTTTTGTTACCTGCCAAAGCTACTTTGATTCAAATTCCATAAAACGCGTAGTTAGTAGGAACTTTTACGGACGAAAGTTTCTACGTCCTGGAAGGCATACGAATTTAATGAGAGGAGAGGGGAAGGGGCGAGCAGCTCCTCCTCGGTACGGCCATGGTCTTTCAGGTAACATCTCAGTGTAATGAGTACCGCACAGAACAGATGTTTGCAAAATATGTGAATTGAATCACCAAGGTAAAACAGAACTCATTAAATGGGTAACGTAAACAAATCTTTCAGTCGTGTATTTGATCTTCCCGTGGCGAGGGTACACTGGAAATGTTCCTTCTAAATCGGTTCTTGATCTTATTTGGGTTAACAGTAATCAGACTCACCTGGCAAATTTCCTTCCGCGCCCGCTGTGTTGCGAATTACAAACGAGCCATACGCAATGCGGGCACTTTCACTAAATTGTTTAGTGCCAGTGCTCAACTTAAGGGTACCGGGTACAGGTACATATATCAATGACAAGGACCTTTACATGTAAATAGTTCTAGGACCGGTTCCGCTCAAGTTACGCTAACAGAATAATTATGTAATTAATGAACTAGATATAGTTTTTATATAATTAGTAGAGGTTGATTCTCTTTTCCTTGTTACAAATTAACGTTTCCGCGTCGTCGTTCCTTATGCGTACTGCGAAGGAATGGAAAAGCTTGCCTGCTTCGGTGTTCCCTCCTGAATATAATGTGGGAGTTTTCAAAAGGAGAGTGAATAGGCTCTTTATAAGTTAGTGCGCACAACATCATAGACTACATCGCCACTTACCATCAGGTGGGATAGTAGTCAAGCATTGACTTATTTTATGTAAAAAATCATTTGTAAAAACAAGTTTTAACTTACATATATTTAAATTTTAAGGTAAAATAGATTTGATCTCAATATTTTACATTATAAGCGCTTATGATACACACCTAATTTGTTTGACATTTCACAATAGATGTCACTGTTTTATATTTTAATGTTATCAACGAGCCGTTGAAAACGCCCAAAAAAAGTAAGTTATAAAAAAAGGTATCGATTTCAAATCGATTTTAATTTGATTTGTGTAATTATCTTATCCGGGAAGTTCTCAGATTATACTTATTAGTAATGCAATTTAGTAAAAAACAAAGATCTATTACCGAACAAAAAAATTATTCATTACCCGAACGAAATTATCAACTTTTTCCTTGAAGAGCGGTTATAACTGCACTATTATAATCGTCAATTTTCTATTAAGGCTAAGTTTTATAACAGATTATAGTGCTGGCGATTTATTACATTTGTAATTCACGCTAGTAAGTCGACTTTGCTTCGCTTTGAGAAAATTATTCGTTACTATCTGATGCCCGTGACTTTATCCTCCAGTAAATATAATCCCTCTCTCTTATCTATGAGTGATAGATTTATAGAGTCACTAATATTTTTTATATCTTCTATTATAAATAAATAATAGTACCTACATGGTTTTAGCTTATTATTAAACTTTAAACCAATGCAGGCGGATAAAGCAATCGATAGATTTTTCTAACCAAGATAACAGATAAACAAACTCATTTGCTTCATGATATAGTTTCATTACATCATCAATCAATATTCCCCACCAATACTGTACATAAACACTAGCTTTTTATCCGCGGCTTCGCTAACTTTGTTAAGGATCATCATAGTTTACGATTCTATAAAGGATTTACAAACAAACTAAATTTTTTATATATATAAATGAACAGATAAGACGACGTTGTAGTTTTTAAATGAAGTTTTAAAGTACATATTGTTGCACTTTTTACTGCCGTTGTCAGGCATTAATCACTGGACTGGGTTTGGTCGACCTTCACTGGTTCAGTCGGTATAAATACTGAACATGTACACGTGGAGGAGCTTTAGCCCGCGAGCTGCTGGACCCGCCACGTGACAGCGCCTCTATTGTTCAACCGATATAAAATGTTGGGAATTATCCGATGTGTACACAAGTACAACTTAATGACCAAGAGTGTGACAAGTTACTCGTTTTCTACAAGTGTTATTT
>DWPA01001183.1:0-19668 GCA_018251375.1 Calpodes ethlius | reverse complement strand
CCTTTAAATCAAGAATTTAGTATTCATGTGTCAGGGAATATAAATATTACCTTATTATTTTAAATTTGGAAGATGTATTAACTTTAACAAACATAAGATTAAGGAGATTTAATAACAAATAATTATATTTATAATAAAAAATATTTAACCACAAGTTATTAGAATAAGTTATCGTTTTTTATACCGGTAGTACATAATACAGTAATATTAGCGGGTAGATAGAAAAAAACATTTTTAAAAGCAAATTGAAAGTTTTAGAATGTTAGTTTCTACATCAATTAAACTGTCAATAAAATCTATCAATGAGTGCCAGGCGCCATAGCCTCGTCCGTCTTCAGCAGAATGCACCATGAACCGGAGCGGTTAACTTCTGTTGAAGGGTGTATCAGGTGTTGCAAGTGAAAAAAATTAGGTTGATTTTTCAAAGGTTTACTTCTATAACATACAGTACAAATAAAACGATATTTTGAAATAAACAAACTCGTTGAATAACACCACATCACCATTGCCACTCTTCGTTATGATCTTGCTCCACAGCGAAGTGCCGCCTGCGCAATGGAAATACACATAAAACAGCACATTCAGCCAAATTGAGTATTTATTTAAACATGTTGCAGTCTGAATCAAAAATTATGTGACATCATGAATTTTATATCATCTATTTCATTGAATTTTTAATGAGTAGGCGATCTAAATGGTCTTATATGTAAGTTGACAAAATGACAGCCTTTATGTAAAAATATTACAGTTAACAAAAGGGCAGCCTTTATCATAAGGTTAGCAAATTCTAGAACAGTTCTATTAAAACAGATTAAAGTTAATAACCGATCAGACTTTTGGATGGTGTTTATATGAAAATCCTAATGGGTTGACTATTTCAATAGCATTTAAGAAATTGCGAACCAAACAATTTCACTCGACTCGAAGGACCAAAAATGTGCTATTGACTCATGTCTATTGAGATTCACCTGGTACTTCCTGCAATTGTCTGAATAATTGTGAACTGCAGTTATGCCACCATTTCTGCTAGTGGTTATAATGTAAATATTGTAAATGGGTACAGACCAGCGCGAGGTAGGCGTCCCGGGGGAGAGGGGCGTACGGCGCGGAGGGGGTGGCCCAGCTTGCCTCCGCGCCACCTCCCCGAGCAGCGACAGGCACGAGCGGGACAGCCGCTGGCTGAAGTTCTGACCAACAGACGACAGCAACCAGTCAAATAGGGACTGTACAGGTCATACAGTGAAACTTACGGTAGTCAACTTCTGAGCACTGACCGCTCGCCGAGCGAGTGTATGTTACCGGTTATTTATTCAAATGTATTTCAATAACTTTCAGCATCCTATTCAGTACACCGTAATTCAGCTCTGTAGCTATCAATGATTGTTGTGGTAATTTATGTGACAGATGACTGTTCCGCTTCGATCATTGTGGGTATTAGTACTGTTTCATTTGTCTATGTCCACTTATAAATAACGCCCGCTATGCAGGAAGGGGGAACTGAGAGGAGCAACCTAAACCCTGTATTGACAATTATTTTTTACTACATTTACAGGCGACTGTGCGCGCAATATAAGTTTCCAGCGTTTATCTTCTTCTTCTTTCTCTTTTTTCTCAACAAACCTATTCAATTATTAAAATATAACAAGGAAAATTATACTTAAACAGTAATAAAACAGCTAGCTTAATTATTAATAAACATGCCATAAACGTTTTCCCTGACCGGTAAGCAGGAGCCCTTCATCTCCCGCAGGTCGATCTTCCGGAACAGCTCGCTAATGAGCAGCTCGTGCAGCGTGGGCGTGCGCGGCCCGAAGATCACCTCGATTATCTCCACTATCTGAAATGATTACAAAAGGCAATTAATCATGCCTGTTCAACAGTCTGATTCCATTTACTGATTATTCATATTTACTGAATTGATCAATATATAGTGACGTAGCGCGTCCCCTCACTGCGAGGTGGGTACATCGCACTGTAAAAGTTATGAAATTACGTTCTGCAATCATTTGGTTGAAATGGACAAATATTTTTTTGCGGTAAGTAATTTAAGATCAACATCTCGATAAACAACGCTGGTTCAGGGAGATGGAAATTTAATCTAGACGATGGACTTGCTGCCAAAACAGTTAATGATAATAACCCAATTAGCTGCATTGCTTAAAATAACTTATAGCAGCTGGTATACGTTACTAACTCCAGCTCTTGTTGCGCTGATAGGCCGCGGCGGCCCATAAAGTGTTTTGACTTTATGGCTTCGGCCGCGACGTAACATAGAGGAGAAAGAATTCGATATTCAAATTCAAATAGAGCCAGTAGACCAAGTGTTGACCTTCTGCACGGGACAAGCCTTAGTTCAAATGCTGAACTAATAAATCAAAATAATCCAGTATATTTCATAGAGGAAAATATCATAATAAGACTGGTAAATTCTCCATAATGTTCGCAGTGTGCAAAGATTGTCAATTCTCACTTAGTCAACTCGGTGAACCTTAAATAACAATGTAAGCTTAATGTTATTGCCACATATGCATCCTACTGCGTAAAATACCGCGCTAACAGTCACAACGCAGACATGGCCAACAGTTTAGCGCACTAATTAATGGGAAATAAAATTTTGTTAAAACTAAAACAGAGCTCAATTAATGTATCAAAATTTAAAATGAATGTCATAAGGTACAGTCATTGATACTAAGGGAAACGAAGATGCGACAGGGACAATTTGAGGACCGATGTTAAACTTGCATCTACGAGGTACTCACATTCTGGTAATTTGACAACATATCAGGCAGCAGGGAGAGGTCGGTCTCGGTCCCGGCGCACATCTCGAACAGCACGTGTCCCAGGGAGATCGTCTCGGCGTGCTCCAGAGGGACCAGCATCATCCACGAGCGAGGCCGAGCGCCGATGAGAGTGTTCTCTAAGCCACTTATCCTGGAAACATCATCCCGTAACATAATCAGATTCAGAAGTGAAGTGGAAGTAGTCAGCCAGACTGTGATAAACCAAACACTTGGTTTTAGTTTTAAGTAAGTTACTTAATAAATAAGATATGCTACATCTCATTCTTTCAGAGTAATGATGCGTCGGTGATCAACTAAGTAGGCTTCAACTTGACCCTATCAGGCATCAGATAAATTAAATATATATTGAAGAACAGCTACAACGAAAGCTCCCAAGCCTTTATTTGAAGTGTAAAATGAGAGTGGTAGCACCCATCTCACGGGGGATATTGGTGAAAAACAAATCTGGAAAAAGCGTCATATTCTTCCTGCACGTCACAGATATCTATAAACAGGATACTATTGAGACGGACAGCCTTGTTGGAATTAATTTATCTGGTTGATCATCTTTTTACGTATTTCAGTTGCATTGTCGATGAGATTATATTCATCGATCCATGATTATGTTTTGCGACCTAGGCAGTCATTGCGTCTCTCGCACCCTTTACATTTCCAGATTTCCATGGGCATGTTCTCACACTCAATATAAAATGGTCTAAACTAGTTTCTCGGCTCTTAACATAAAAGGAAAATTCAGTACAATTGATAATATTACAAAAACGAACCTGGCCACGCCATTTTGCACCATAATATTGCCAGTGTGCAGATGCCGGAAGGGTGGAAAACCCTTGTCCTTGAGGAATAGTAGCCCCTCCAAGATTTGTCGGCCGAACCGGGCCACCTGGCCGGCGGGCAAGCCCGTCCCCGCTGACCCGTACTTTCGAGAGTATTCGTCACTCCAGGTGCTCTGTTAAAACGACGAAGTCCTTAGTGGGGCAATTGCTGTTTTTCCTTCATAAATTATGTTATTGAACTGCATAGGCTAGAAGTCAGTACTTTTATTTAAGTTAATAAAACAATTATTACAGGATTATTGAAAAAATTGCTTAAAGGGTTAAAATGGATATATAAAATATCTTTTGGAATACCAATTTATGTCCAAAGACGAAGTCACAGGACTGCTAATAGCATGATAATTTTATCTAATTAAAATACTGCGACTATTAACATAATAAATCGTACGAATATAGAAACTAATACAGTTAGTTACAATAACAAGGAAAACAAAAACAGTTTTGAAAGTGTAGCTACAGACCTTGTAGATAAGATCTTTTAAACTGCCTTTAGCGTTGAACGGTAGGACGGCGAGCGCGTGCCCGTTGCATAGCTCGAGATCCAACACTGGGTAAATGTAGGGGTGGTGCAGCGCTCGGAACAACTCCATCACGAGCTCCCGAGTCCGTTCATCGGGCTCTATAGGGCACTGTGATGGTAACGGTATCTGGAGGAGAAGACGAAAGTTTTTGTTTGATACAACAAAATCAGACGTAAAACAGGACCCTGTAGAACGCCGGCATGTAAGAGGATCATTATATCGAGATACATTGAATTATACTTAATGTGTATATTCTCTAGATATAAGGCAATCAGATATTAAGATTTGTCAAGTAAGTTTTCTATAACATGAATCACATTTTTTGCATGTTATTATGTTGATTGCTTTCAAAAGCCTTGAATTAATCACATAAATATCCATAGAACAAGGAACGTTCGTTAATTAACTATTACAGAGTAGTACAAAATTAATATCGTTTATTCTATACAAACCTTTAATAAAGTTCGTTTTATCGATACAATATAATCAGGATATTAATAATGGCTGTCAGAATAGAACCTCCGAACCGTAAGAGGATTAAACATGTGAAGCAAAATTACCAACGTAAGCAGTCTGCCGGTTTTAATGGAATTATCGTGGACTCCGAACCAGTGCTTCGTCGAACGTAGGCCGATGCAGCGTAGCGGTGACATCATATCGTATCTGAGAATTATTGATGAATATATGATTATAAACATCATCATTATTATGTAAATAATAAAATTATATCTGATCAATGGAAGATATTTGACAAAACTATTTATGGTGATTTTTATCGATAAAATAGATCCCATGACATCGTGTTTTAAAAATATTGTCTGGCGGACATTTGGTCTGGCTAATTTTCTGAACCCGCTTTACAGATTAGAATGAGAATTTCACTGATCTATTGTAAGCGTGGGTTAACATTTAGTGGTTATTTTATATGAATCGGTTTGCAAATATATTATTATGAAAGTCTAAATGACTTTGTTTTAACATTTTTTTCTAGTGTGGGTACTATGAAAAGTTTTTCAAAGCGAGGGTAGTTATCAGTCCTGAATATTTCAAATAAAATAAATTACTGAAGGAATGAAAGTTTACAATGGTATAATGTTACAAGTAAAGTAATCTATGTAAATTACTTATTACCAAATGATTCACAGTGTTCAATCCAATAGCACGTACCTTGAACTATGTGACAAATATTCTGTGCAAATCGCTAGTGCCACTGTGTTTTCCATGGACGTTTCTCCGGCCCTAGTAAAATGTAGAACTACGGTTAAAATACGACATAATATATTAAAGCAGACAAAATAAATATGTATTTATTGTAAAAAAATAAACCCCGAGTGGGTTAAATTAAACTAACTAGAGTTTAATTTCACCGAGAAACCAAAATGTACTTGTACAAGAGGACAGGCAAATTCAATGGAAAATTGACTAAATTGGTCATTAAAGTATCTTAAACTGATTTAAAATTACTATATAGAAAATAACTTATCATGAGAGCATTAAAGAAGGGCATCGGTCATCTAATTTTTATTTTTAACGAACCAAAGACAATAATTAGATACTGCAGTTTAAAAAGACATTCTCATCGAGATCAGGTCTACCCCGCGATAAAATGTGTTTTTACGCACATTTATTGACATCCATTAACATTTATATTTTATTTTTCAAACTAAATGTATTTCATGACTTAAAACTTTGAATTATTTTTCAATCTTCAATTAAAATTCAAAATATCGTATTTTCAAATAACACAACTCTATACAATAATTTAACGTATGGCTGTTACCAGTGTTCAATTTAAAGTAAAAAAAAAAATTCCTTCAAAACAATTGATTGACACGCATTGGTATGTAAAAGCACAACTTTTTGTAATTACTGAAATCATGGCCCTAAGTTTTGGATATAAACTCCTGTAAACAACAGAATGTACATGATATTTCTTCTTCTGACACATTTTTTATTTGATTTTGCCTGTCCTCGGCCATAAGAAAAGTCTAAAGACTTACTTCGGAGACGGCGAGGGTTCCGACGGCGAAGATTTACCAGAACTAGAACCCATGAAGGATTTATTGAACAACAACTTGGCCAACGAATCTATTTTCTGTGCCACGAGTGGGGTACGCTCTGAATTCTCCTCTAGAATGTAAATTGTGTCTATTTATCTATCTCGAATAGTGTTAACATAAACAATGTAAATATGAAGCTGTGTATGTGTGTGAAAATTTTGAAACTGGGAACTGTCAGTATGTGATCCTTGTATTGCATGGGGCTAGTATACGGTGAGGGGTACAAAGGTACAATCAATCAGACAGATAAATGAGACTTTAACGTTCGATGTCGTCTTATGCCGTTACCTAAGAAGCCGAGCAGTATAGAGAAATCCATTCTAGCGAAGCCGCGGGCAAAGGGTATTGATAAAATAAAATCGAAGATACTTGAAGCACGATTGCACGATGGTCCATCTGCTTCGTCTTGTTTTCCAGATTCTTCAAATGGGCAGTAAAAGAAAAAACACGAAACTAAAAATGTTGTTAGTAAGTAAAGGTTTTATAAATGTGCAGAGTTTTGGTGTTGTGAATGACTTGTGTTAATTAAGAGAAATTTACCAGAATTCTGCAAGTTAGTAGCTAACTTATATTTTATTGACACACACTAAATGTACTGAGTGGATCAGAACACAACTCTAAATAAAAAAATATCAGAACTAAGAACGTTAGAATGTAATTGACCATTAAAATTGACCAAAAAATATACTCATAACAAATCAATTGTTACAAAACCACTAAATAAAATCATAATCAAACATACGTCATTGATGCGAAGGTCAATTAAGATAAGAAAAGATTTGTAAGTACAATTTATCAACAGTTCTAACAAATGATACAAAAATAATATACTGATCTTACCTTCACTTTCTTCTCTGTCGGTGGAAACGGATCGGATTCGAAACATATTTCGTTTGTTGGCGGCTTCGATGGACTCCTGGTTGAGTTCGGCCGCCGATTGGGCTCTCCGACAGGCCCCGCGGCGCTTTTTCTTCCTGTAGCTAGTCCTGGGCCTCTCCTGGTAGAACCTGTCGTGGCCCGTCGTCGACGACTCCCCGGGCTCGCGACCCTCGCTGTTCGCTTTCATATGCTGATATATATTGAACATGGTCGCTGGTGTTGGCAACTTCGATCCTCAAAAAATAAAAATCAAATCAAACCATCCTCAAACGTTCGAGCCCAAAATTTGGACGGTCCTATTCACTTATTTATCACTCATCGACGTACATCGACCGCACCGCATTCCTGAATATTGTTCGGAATTCCGATTTTGTAATCTTTTAATGGCATTACAGATTTCGCCGACTTAGTGACGTAGCGAGATATTAGTTAACTGCAAATCTGTCGTGTGGACTTGGAAGCGACATACTTTCCCCGCGAGCGGTTGAAGAATATGTCAATAGTATCTAATTGAAGACCTAGCAGTGCCGTATAAGCCAGACGCTGGCCGGTGGCCACGCCTACGTGAGCATTGGACGTTACATTTCTGCCTCGTCTGCTATCCTACACAATCACATATTTAATCCCTTTAAAAATCAGTGAGGCGTCAATCTTAGCACTGATTTTAAATAAGAAAATTGTAAGTACACTTATGAGAGGTTAATCTCTAAGGAAATACATTGAACTAATCTAATTAGCGATATTTTTTATGGATAGCAGAAACGAGATTAATATTTACCTGCTCGTTAATAGATAAGTAATTACTTTTTATGCAGACAGTTTTCTCCAATGAATGTATCGTGATCTCACATGTTTCGGCACAATTGAGTCACTTTTTAGTATCATCTTTATACATGAGATATAATTTATCAAGCTTTTCCAGCACCAGAAACGATGTGATTGTATGTATGGCCATCCGGACATAGTACGGCACGAATCCTTTCCAGAAGTACATTACTCCCTTCTGTTTCAATATTTTGTAGAATATTTCTTTTTGAGTTACCCCTCCTTGTTGGACTTGGTATCTGGAATTGGAAACTACATCATACTACTGAAAAATATATAGTTTTTTAAATATTAGGATAGAAATGTTTCCAAAAAATTTTAAATATGGTTTCGTTTATATTATTAATTAGTTCTTTCTTCCATTTGCCGCTTTTTTTTAATTCGTTATAAAGCACCTACCCGAAACAGTAGTAAAATCATAAAATTGATATGACAAGTACATTATTGATAGTTACATACGTAAATGATTCTGAAGTTTGTAGTTTTTATTTCATTTATATCTAAAAACCGTCATTTATATCTAAAATAGAAATAGAAACAAACATTTTTGAAGTTTAGCTGTTCTGGTGCGTTCGGATGATTTTGTAACATTATTACCAACCGTAATATAGTACCACGTAATATACCAACCTAAATATAATAATATCGTTTAGAACCACAATAGTAACATGTAATATAATGCACTAAATGTATGTGATAACTCCTTGGAAGGCGATATCGGTTACCCAGAGGTCGAGATAACCGATATCTGATTTTGATCGATGAGATCATTCAATCGACTCTTATTAATTAACTCTTATTACAAGAATGATATCTGAAGTATTAGTCCACTTTGCACTGGATGATTCACTAGACCTGTAAACGGGAACATACCTAGTTTTCACCAGGTCAATGGGCAGCGTCAGCACGGCCGTGAGCCAGCTGGTCACGAGCGAGGTGTAGACGTGTAGCGCCAGACCATCGACCACGCGGCGATCTTGGATCATCTCTCGAGCCTGTTGAATGTACACGCTAGAATTAAAAAAAGTAAATAGTCGAGTAAGGAACTGATAATATGGTAGCTACCGCCGCCCACAGATGTTGGGAACATTTAAAGCGGTATTGATGGTCCCTCAGTCAAGAAAGAAGACTGAAGAAAAGAAGATAGAACTGGCTCTCAAGTTTCCAATGTGATATTTGGCGCTTGATTCAAGCAAGAGCGTGGTAGCTTGCCAGGCAAGGTGTACAAAAAGATTCTACCAGCAGATAATAATATAACTGACTTAATAGTATTGCATCTTTACGTGGAGCCCGACCATCGTGATAGTGGGACATCTATCACGTCTCTTGCCACCTACATAGTTGATTGACACAGGAAAATTTAAGTAGTACGCCTACACAAAGTTGATTTGAAACTAAAAACCTTGCTTATTGACTGAAAAGTCCGATTTGTTATTTCGGCCTAGAGAAGACATGTTTGTTTACTAAAACCTTTGCATAAGTCCCGAGCTGGGCAACACTGACCAACACGGAGCGGCTCAAGGTGAGCATCCCGCCGCGCCATAGCGCACACACCCCCTCCTCTTGCCAAATCCTGTAAACGAGCACACAAAATGTTTATTGGACCTTAAAATTCGTGATGACGACGCCTATTTGCGCTTTATCTATTGTTCATTTTATTGTTTCAATTCACATTTATTTATTATACCGATTTTAATGAATAATGTGTTACTTACTTCTTTCTTGTCTTTAGTCAGTTAATCCTGAGTGATGGCGATAATTATGCGGTAAGTGACAATTTATTTAAATATCCAGCCGAAATTGCAAAGGCGTGGATAAAACTCCGTGATATAAATCATGCACGTAGGTACCTACGTTAAATATACATATCTCTAGTTTCTTATTCTTTCGCTAAATATGAATATAATAGTAGATTTACATGCAGAATGAACTTGGTGCAAATAGAAAGTTTTAAAAATAACATGAACGGTCTCGAGGATTACTTTATAATTAAAAATACAGTAAATTTATATTATCACTATACATTCGGAGCTACATACCTGCAAATCGCATGTATAGCACCGCGATACTTGCGAGGAGTCACCCAGGGGGATTGGAGCTCGGTGGGCCCTTCGGCCATCATGCGAACCAACGCCACCTCCGAAGGGTTCCCCGCGAACGACCCCGCCAGTCCGGCTACCACCCCAATCAGCACGTTAACTCGCAACCTCGGTGCTTTGCCGTAGTACCTTCAACATTATTCTTATGTTAAATACAATATCCACACAGAGTACAATATCATACCTTACACGCTAGAATTTCGTTGAATATTTTGCGTTTCGCATGAATATACAGAAATCACATCGTCCCCATAGAAGGAAACTTAGTAACTAACATTTCAGCCAAAAACACTTTTATTCCATTATCATAAGATTTACTTTAATATCTTTAGTATTATGATTTACAACCTAATACACGTATGTAAAAAATTGGTATATTGTATTGGTATATGTAGACAAAAAGTTATAGCATTTTTTGTCCAAAAAACGCTAAATTGCGATTTTTTCGAAAGTTGAAAATTGTTAGTTAATTTTTCTTTTATTAGGACGATACATTCAAACGAAGTGTTTAATACCCGTATTCACAAACAATAATATGAAGTCTCACAGTGCCATAGAAAGAATTGATTGCATGTTCGTAATTACCTTTAAATTGTTTCTGAAAATACTCATAAAAACTGAAGCGTATGGTAAAAAAAATAAACGTAAAGTATATGGAAATACAAACGATCGAACCCTTTCCTTCCCTTCCCTTTCTATTTTACTGTGAGACCTCATAGTAATGTTTGTGAATCCCGGCGCTAATTAATATCTTTTAGTTGCGATGTCACACAGACAGCAACAGGCCACCCGCTTTTGAAGTCTTGGGTAAAACGGATGGCTACAGATAACGCTGGTCATATTCCGTTGAGTGATCCGCCTGCTTGTTTATCTGTTAGCAAACCTTGTGTTTGTTAATGACTTTTTTTGTCTGGTCTTTGACTAACATTTTCAGTACATACAAAGTTTCAATAACAAGAAGGCACGTTAGCTCTTTGCTAAACTGATGGGCCATATGGCCGGGGAGAGTACCATATACTAACTACAGGGACAAATACCAATGATCGTATTCTAATTTATCTAACTACATATTTAAAATCACATCCTATTTATTCTTAGTATTACGTGAAGCATAATAATAGATACTTATACTGTGAGTGCTGCAGATTAATGATATTGTAGGGTTTCTCTAAGGTACTTATTATGAATCAGTATAAATCACCTCATCTACGTTTTATTGCCAAAGGCAAATCACTTGTAAAAGCGTTTAGAAATATGGTACTCGGTATTACAAGTAATATGTTATTAAACTTGTAATACAATTGAGAGGCTTTACACAAATCGACACACCGCCCACCAGCGAATTAAATCTCGATACATCTATGCTCGAGTCTTCGCGCCGCATTTATTGTATAAACATCAGTAGCAATAAGCCTCTACTTATTGAACGGCGACGTCCGACCCCGGGCACTCTTACTACTTTGTTCGCTATTGCTACCTTGCGATAAATCGTGTCGTGGCGTATCGTACGATATGCAAAAATCTCTACAGGCTAAAAGTGATTCTCTTATCAGTCAAAGGGTTGCTAGGATGAATTTATTAGGAGAAACGTATGCGATAAACATGGAATATACGCGACATTACATTCCTTGAGAAAAATGGACAGTAGGTAGCCATCGAACATAAATGTATACCCTAGATGAATAGGAAAAGTTGTATTATATCTACCTTCAATGCTAATGTGAAATTGCAACAAACAGCTAAATGGTATATTTATAGTGTTTGGGAGCGTGATCAAATAATGGACCTACTCGTGATATTCATCGTAAAGCCAATTGTAGACGCCCAGGCGAGTGGTGGTGTTAGTGGCTTGTCTCATAAGGCCGGCCGTGAGCCCCGCGTACAGCGCGCCGACGCCGCGCCTCAAGACAATCTGCGAGGCCAGGTCCATGGTCGTGCATGAGCAGGGAAAGATCTGCAGGCGGACCTTGATCACGTCCAGAGGGTGGACTATCGTCGTCGCGACCATGCTGCAACGTGAGAGGATCTGAATCTCTGTACGAACTCACATTCACAGCGAGATATGTGCGTAATAAATCATTTATTGCTTAGAAGTGATTAGTCGTAAGTGCATCATGTGCTTGCAATGTTTTGTGATGTAATAACAAATTTCAAACTACCTCACATTTTAGATCTAATGCAGGTAGTACTGAAACTTAATAAAAAAATATATAAATATATACCGACTGACAAAATGGATCCCTGTCTTATAAAATACCTATGTCAATAAGTATTTTTAAATTTATGTATTCAAATAGATTTTTAAATTTTCTTTGCAAATTGACTCAAGGTTCATGTTTATTCGATACATTAGTTACATAATATAACCAAAATGCTTTTTTTTTTTCCCGCCAAAAAGACAAATCTTAAGTTATCTACATAGATAATATATAAAAGTTATAAAACTGTTGAAGAAGATAAAATTTTACGCGTGTAAACCTCGAGTGTGTTTCAGTAGTAACCATATATATGATGTCAAAAATGACTGAAGAATGGCAGGCAGATTCTGCTTCTGTTCATCGCTAGTAGTAAAATATTTATTGCAAAGTGAAAAATGGCACGTCTCAGTGAAAATCCGTCCCGTGCTCTCGTATCTACGAGAGAGATCTACTATATCTATAGAATAGATGGACAGATTAAATCCATATATATATATATATATATATATATATATATATATAATCTCATCTTGAGATCTCGAGAGTATAGTATAAGACCATTGAAGACTAAGATGTAAGATGACTAAATTTAATATGCCAGATGGGATAGGTACTATCTATCTATCAGCCTTTAAAGGTTCACTGCTGAACATAGGCCTCCCTTAATTGCGCCACGCAGACCGGTCCTGAGCCTTCTGAATCCTGTACCTGATGTGAACATCCTGTAGTAATATGTAAGCAAAGTTTTTAATCTGTATACTTGTCAAATATCTATTTACCCCGCAAGACCTCCGAAGGCCACCTTCGCAGTCCATGTCTTTTTCTGTGAAGTGTTTTCAGAATCATTCGTCATCACGGGCCACGCGACGCGAAGCCCTCATTTTGGGCCTGTTTAAATTATTGCTTACTAGAATTTAGAACTTTAACCAACTTATTTCACTTGACAATTTTATGACAGAAGACAAAAATGACAGTTTTATTATTCTATCATTAACGTTCCTATAGGTGGTCTGTGGGCCTCTCGCAGACGATATATTCCACCATCGTGCCACCACGAGCTAGGAGTGCTGCCATCCTCTGCTACCCATGGTCATCTGTGATAAATCTCGGATAGGACTCTAGGAAGGAACTGTAGTTAGTAAGTCTTGTTGTAGTATTCGATTTTAAGAAGGATATCAGTATATATATTATTATTTATTAGTACGATGATTTTAGACGTAAGGACTGTTAGTGTAAGGTAGTCCTATTTGTAAGTATATGTAATAGTTTGTAATCATTAGTAAATGTTCCGTTAGAAGATGGTTACAGATGCGTTGCTACCCCTGAAGACAGATGATTGCATATTGTATAAGTGTAGCCGGTAACATAGAAGCAGTGGTACCCTACGGAGCCAACCATACAGAGGTCCTACAATGTATAGATTACTTCGATATTGGTGGATTTTTCCTCGCGCTCCACCTCGCTATCTCGCACATCTCTGGTACAATCTTAAGGGTTCCTTGAGCAATGGCTTATTAAATGAATTGTTAGAGAAAAATATTTAAATGTCATTACTTTTACTGAGTAGACTGTTGTAAAAATATTTAAGATATTCCTTCAGACTGACATCGAAGAACGCTTTCACATTAAATAACTTGTAATGCCGCTGATTTCAAATTAATAGCAGAAGAAACCAAAGATTATTAGAAGCCATTTTTTTCATTCCGTTGCTATGGTAACCATTGTCACAGAGTAATGTGGGAATTTAACTGTACAGTTTAAATAAAACCACAATTAACAAACAATTGTTTAATAAACAACATTATACATCTCACTTAAGTTAGTCACAAATCATATAAAATTCATATATAAAAATATACATGTGTATGTATCAGCTACAATATATCACATGGATTGCTTAGTTTAATGGAAAACTCGGCTGAGGCATGTCACACACCGCCTTAGCCCGGTACCATGTGAATGGGGCCTTATGAATATTGAAAAATGCTAGCCCTTGTACACGATAATTATGTAGATTAATTAAAATGCAAGCGAACAGACATTACCATAATCGTGAATGTAGTGAGAACCAAAATAAGTAATAGGTAAATCATTTAACCATTTTTTTTTATCGAATTTGATTTTAGAACATCCAAAAATTTCAAACGGTTGCCATTATAACTGGCCAGTATTAATAATATTCTCAAAAATGATAATGTATGTTATTACTACATGTATCAATATGTATATCATATCATATGTATAATACAGATATAATTATATTTTTTGTTATTCCTATGCTCATTATCAATGGTATATAGCATTCATCGACAAGTCAATAAAATCGTACAATGTTTTGGTTTGCTGTGAAAAAAAATCTAAGCATTATTTAACATCCCTTATCACATAAAGCTGGCTATTGAAACTGATTACATCAGCAACTTATATAATTTAACTAATAAATAAAAATAATAACACTTTTATAGAATCTAAATCCCCCTATTAACGCATTAACATTAATAAAATTGATAAAAAGAAATCAAAAATAATACCTCAAAATATAGAACATATTTACGCAAAATATATATATATATATATATTTAATGGAATTTGAGATATTAAACTCAATATTTTAAAATATGAACATAAAGCTTCTACTAGGATAGAGACATGTCAAAACGTTTAGGGATATTTATTTTTTTATAGAGGGTTTCGCATTCCTCGATAACAGATGGCACTAGGTGTACATTAATCACGCTATTCGTTTTCAAGGGCTCGTAAAGATGGGTATTATTCAGTAAAAAGACAGCATGGTAGGAGATCAATACGATGTAGATGTTTTTGGGACAGAATAAAATGAAACGACCTTGGTGGAAAGTTAATATCGAGAAAGAAGAGGACTGTTATGATCACAGGGCTCACATTGTATTAATGACTGGGAGGACTGAGTCTTGAATAGTTCATAATGAACTTTTGTCTCTATTTTTGCAAGACACATATTCATTGACAAGCCTAATAACTTAGCTGCCAGTAACTGGCTAGTTATATAGTATATCTTTCATTATCATGAAAACAATTAACATCCGTGAAGATATTTTATAGTTTGGCTGTTCGGAATATTGGCAGTTAATTTACGGAATGAACTACTAAGTCAAATTAAAAAATAATCTAGTACTGAATAGGTTAATAAATTATGGCAGTATAACATTTCATTTCATTTAAAAACATTAAAATATAAGAAATGGAAGATATTTTACATAAAATAAACATTTAACTGACAATCAAAATGTAACACGTTATAATGTGCGTATTTAACAACATATATAATTTAAATAAAAGCTAAATATAATACGAATACGCTGCTCCACGTGGAATTATATAATGTTTTATACAACAACAAGATTATAGAGTTAAGTTGTTTTACACTAACCAAAACAATCAGGGACTAAGTACATTACAATTACTGAAGAATAAATCTTCGTTATTTAATATTATTTTCACAAAGACTTGGAATATAAATATAATTAATTACCTGAAACAATAATGTTATTAAACATATTATACTACTAGAGGCAGTATTTTTCACATATTGTTTGTATCTGTTTAATCTTCTGCAATATTTTATATGAAACTGTCATATGCAAAATATGTTTTGGTCATTTAATAACGCGATATTTTGCTTCATGTAATCTATCAATTACATCATTTTTATTGGAAAACAATTCAATTATAATATATAGTACAGCAAGATGATAAAACTATATATTTTTTTAAATATGTGTTTTATTTATTTGTCTCAGCCATAAACTAATCTATGGGTATTATAAAAGGACTGGGTTGAAGATCTCGACCTTGGAGTCCCATTAAATTACCCTCATTTCGTCTTTGGTCGGTCGAGAACGCGTTGCCGCCATAATGACTAAGCTAACAGCTGTTTCGTTCGTTGTCTCAGCATCCATCAGATTGTATTTAAGCTACTCTGTGGCAGGTATGTGGCGATGGCACTACACAAGTACTCTATGGTAACTGCTATATATAAAACGCGAAAAATTGCCTAATTTCAGTACCCACGCTTAAATATTACTACAAATTTAGGCACTTTCATACACTAGAAATATCTATACATCGCATGATAAAAGTTATATACAATCTACGTGTATATGCATACAGTTTAAGAGTGCGTAAAATCTCGCACGTAATATTATCTTTGAGTCGATATATTTTTATATAAATTCTCAAAATTCATTCGATATTTGTTGCTACCTCGCTATAGTACGCGGTCTGGAAGTAATTCGAAATTTTGAGTATAACATATTAATACAACAATTAATTTACTTTTTAATATGACAAATATACTCAACACAGATAATTAAAATCCTGACATATAAAAATGCTATTTTTTACTAGTTCGTTAAATTCGAATTCCATTGTTTTCAAATTTAGAATAACTGTTTTCGGTAGAAATATTACATAACCTTACATTTACGCGCCAACGAAATAAAATGGCGCGAAATTCGATCACAATTCATTTAGACCTGTCACTTGGGTTTTAGTACAACTGACGCCATGTTTCACTGGCGCAGACTGCACGTGAAACCTTCAGTCGTATAATCTTTGCTAATTTACATCGAAATATTGAGTCTAGTCCTACAAAGGTAATTTTCGTATACAAAGTATTATATTTTTGTCAATCTCAATTCCTTACTTCACCAATACATACTCCCATACCCTGTCCAATGTAAAATGACCCTCATGCATCTGTTATAATCATGCACCGATCTCAACAGGTCTGACTATATCACAATATACCACAGAATGCTGTGTTCTCCACGGAAGATCCGTTTCGGAACGCCTAACCACTATCTACGTTCATGGATCGAGCAAAATAACATACAATGGGTTCTCGAGAAAATTTTTAAAACAGCTTCAGACTCTTTCCCAGATGTTTAAAGACGGATCCTATCAAGCTTGTATATTTTATCCTGCGAATAAAAATACACTTCACATTACTCATATCCTTCGTTCGAATGTTGTCATGGTAACGTCAACTTACATGACATGATTCAGTGCACGTAAATATTTTGCACTATAAACGTTTGATTTCATTTTTAGTGGACATACTTATTTATTTAGTTAACTATTCAAGGAATAATTACTTTAGCTGGAAGAATCCGCCTTAACAGTGTTCAGGGACGAGCGTTGAGAGTACCACGTGGTAATAGTACCCTCCAACCACACTAAAAGTTTATATTATAATAATATATCGTGTCGCAACCCCATCCAAATATTTAGACATCGACTTTTCTTATGACATCACCGACTTTAATACCTTAGGTCCGTTTTCAGTATTCTATTTATCCACTACCCTCATATTCGTTGCTTAGCAACTGTTCAAAAGTCAATATTTGATATTAATTTACCTGCTTACTTTTCCAGCAATAAGATAAGCTAGTTAAGTAATTAAAAACGGCCATTAGACTGTAATTTTATCACGCGACATCAGCGCCACGGAAAAAGACGGAACTAAACTGTTGTTTACTTAGTACACATACAATTACAGAGTATTTTGTAACACCAATTTAATTCCATCCCGCTAAAAACAATGCGACTAGTGCCAAAATCGCGTATATCTGTTACATACGAATATTTTTATAAAAGTTTAACTCAATCAATGTCTTCATAAGCAAGCTGTATACAATTTTTATACAATAATATAACTCCTGACGCACCTGCACCATCGACTGTACAATCTTATGTCGAGTGTATACAGATGGAACGGCTGTATTTATAATTTCTTTCGTATCAACTATGTTCTTAAAAGTTTAACATGGAACAAATATCTAGTACATAAAATGCTTACTCTTCCTGACAGACAGACAAGGCCATCCAAGCCAATGGATGTAGAAGCTCAAAGCTTTGTATAGAGACTCTATAATATAGTGAGGGGAAGCACTAGGAATAGATTTATGAAAATTCATTCTTTAAACAAGTAAAATAGGAGGGAAGGAAAATATTTTCTCACAAATGAGGAATGATTTTTCTATGACCATGAAGCGTTAAGTAAATTGAGAGTAAAAAAAAAGAGTTGTGATACATCAGTGAAAGTTACATTCAAATCGGCTAAGCCATATTTAAAATTATAAGGAACAGAAAAACTATCAAACAGACAGGAATCTCAATAATCATTATCAATACTATTACATAAAAAAACACTATAATAGTTTTTTAAATACCTGACTGTACAGCAGTACTATCAAAACACAACCGTTCCACCGATACACACCGTACACTACACCACACAGCACACTACACGCTACACAGCACTGCGATACGTCTACGTGTACTTGAAGTAGGCGGAGTTCATCTGCTCGAGGAAGATGAAGGTGAGCACGGTGTGGGGCCCGAGCCGCGCGTAGTACGGCAGGAAGCCCTTCCACAGCGACAGCACACCCTCGTTGCGCAGTAGGTTGGTGACCACCGACACCTGGCTCGCGCCCTTAGCCGCGTTCTGGATCCTGCAACCAACACCACATTATTTATTATCAATATGGTATATATGAAATCGATAAACTCAGCAAGTATTTGACCAATGATTGTAAGAATTGGTATGTATGTGGATTTTTCCACGGAGAAGGTTTATATGCGATGCCCATTGATATAACTCGCCACCAGGTGGCGCTATTAAGTCGATTTCAAATAGACTATATTTTTTTCCCAGCAAATTGGGCTAGATTCGCTAGTTTCATATATATTTTGTTAATATTACTATAAAATCTTAGGGTCTACATAAAGTTCATATTCTCGTTTCCTTATCCACGTTACAGATACAACGTTAGCGTGAGGTACCGTCACGTCACGTCACGTCAAACAGTAGAGGAACTCGGTCGTCATGTTCGTTGTTTTCTGCATCTAATATCATATTCATGTCCTGACGCCCTTATTGCAATTGTAAATGACGGCGCCTACCCTCATTGCAAATGTGAACAACACGTGCAGCGACCGTAGTGATTCATGAACGAAGGAAATAAAAAGATGCCGACTCGGAGCATTCGTTCATCGACCGTTGCTCAGTGTACACGCTGCATAATCATCGACCAACTTTATTATCATGTTGTCTCGAAATCTGCATCAATTATTTTTTTATGTTTAATTAGCAATTTAACTGGAATAAAACAAGTGTGTAAATGTCAAATATTTTAAAAATATGTACAAATATTATCTTCAGTTAACCCATACTGTATCGTATGTATGTTACCTGGTTTTTCAACCTTGACACTGTCGTTGAGCAGCGTGGACAAGGCGAGCGAGGCCGGCATCCCCCGGAAGGCGCGCGCGAGCAGCCGCGAGAGCCGCCGGCGGAAGTCGCCGCTGTACGCCGCCAGCCAGCTGCCCTCGTGCAGGGACCGGAGCATGATACACGAGTGCTCGCCGGTCAGCTCGTTCGCTTTCTGACTGAAAGTTTATTCATCATCA
>DWPA01001182.1:0-19678 GCA_018251375.1 Calpodes ethlius | reverse complement strand
TGAATCCAGCAGTTGTCCACGGTCTTCTTCACGTCGTCAGTCTATCTGGTTGAGTGGAGACCTAGACTCTTTTCTCCATGTTATTACCACACCATACAGAAACATTATTTGGTGTATATCTGCATAAAGCAATTTGATTTAATGGTTATGATATGAATTAAACCTTGTCTGCCTTGTCCATCCTGATCCTCTTCCTTCTGTACCCCATCATTTTCTAGATCCAACTCCTCAGCAACTGTTATCCAATTAAGGTACCCCTTCAAGTCTTCTTCAAATTGTTGCCGTTCACGAGATTTTTGGAAATCTCCACGGCTTTTGGCTTTTTCTCTCTCCTTGGAAAATTCTCTAAAAATTATAATAATACAATCATATTAATCAATATATCAGAGCTTATCCCCATTGTAAACTCAAAAATAACTATTTTACTTCTAATCATACATAAAATATCTTACCCAGACAACACACCGAGAATCAAATTCATGACGAAAAAGTTACCGAAAATTACTAATGTTACAAAATATATCCAAACCCACGTGTTGCCTTTCACGTCTGATATCTGAAAACATACAAAATATTCACAAAACAGACACAAAAAGGTAAAAGGAACTTCAAAAGGAAGTGGGTCGTTAAGCATCAGGATTGGATGGATGACCGTGTTGTAGTAGTAAACCATGAATAATGATAAATCTTGTGGTTAATATTAGATAGCAATTGTTTTGTAGTGTCACAAGGCCTTCAAGCGGCCTTAGGCCAAAACTTAGGACTTAGATGAGCTTCCAATCCACAACTGAAGTAATGTGTAAAGTGTGCTCCAACCCACTGTTATGAAGTCATTAAAGTCCATTAACACTAATTAATTCTACACTTAGTACAATGACATGTGAATATATAAATAAATATTGTAGTAATCTTATGCCACAATGTTGCTCTGCAATAAATTTCTAAACTAATAAATGGATTTTAATAAAACGTTTCACATTGGGTAATTTGGTCTTATTTAATAATAGGATAGTATTGGATCCAATCATCGACATTGTTGTGGAGATTACTGAAGGTTCAATAAAAACGTAAGAGATATAACTGTACCTAGAGTTATGCAGTGGTTATATGGTAGTGCAGTGCAGTTATATTAATATCGAAGGTCTGGAGTATCTATCGTGGAAAACTAAGACTCATGTAAAATAATAGATTTTTTTTTTTTAATAGTGAACATCACATTTAATAAATTGTTGGACTTTAAAAGCCTGTATCTTATTCCCTTTGCAGAATTAGACGGGGTAAAGTGAATTGTTATTAACATTTCACGGTATTATATGATAAAAATAGTTCCTTACAGCGTACATAATATCAGTCCAGCCCTCAAGCGTAATGCATTGGAAGACAGTCAGCATAGCATAACCAATGTTATCAAAGTTAGTGATTCCAAAATTAGGACCGATCCAGTAATCTTTGCAGATCTCATTTTCCCCGCAATGTGAGCCAATGTCAGGATTCCGACTACATGCTCCGGGTTCGTCGACCATTTGATCTAAAAGTTAAAAGCGTTTATAAAATAACATTTCAATAAACACAAGTACAATTAAAATTCAAATACATATTACATTGAAATTTTGGATAAGTCTGAGATCTGTCAAATCTAAGTGATATGACTTTAGATAACATTAACATAATTAGTAAATAGAAAATCTGTACAGATTTACTTGAAGTGGAGAATTTAACAACACTTAAAAAATATTATCTTCAACCCAACCCAACCAAAATTAGGTAACCAATGTTTCCTTCTTTGCACTGAAGAAGCATAGCTGTTTGATGAAATCCTTCCAAATTTCGACGATGATAGCTTCAATAGCTAATTCACATGAAATACTGACTGCAGATCCATTTTGAAATACTCAGAGATCATAAAATGTGCTTACTTGTTTCATTATTGAAGCAGGTGTCATGGAGAACTCCCGCGAAGAGTTCTAATCCAATAATAGCATAAATAATGATTACGAAAAGCACCAAAAATGCTATGTGGAACAAAGGCACCATCGCTTTCAAAATTGAATTCAGAACGATTTGTAAACCTGAAAAAGAAAAAGAAATGATCTTTATACATTTAAACATAATACAGATTAATTATGAATTAACACCAATTTGAGTGTGACTCGTAATACATGTGATACTCCGACCATACTTGTTTCCGAGCACCTGATCAATCCAATGCCGGCAAAAGCAGATGTCCTAAATTAACCTAGATTATAATATTATCCTGACTGTCTATCGCCCTTGTGCTTGATTCAGCTACCAAACGACTTCTTGAATGCCGATTAAGGAACTGAAAGCCATTTTTCTTTTTCTCCCTTCTTTTTTATCGGTAAAGTATTGGTGGTGAGTTTGGTATTACTGTTGTCCAAACCAAGATCACTTAGTGGGTGTTATTGCTATCTATTCTTTCAATAGACACGAGTTACACCAAAAGAGTCGTCAATTTGAAACTGGTAATAAAAAAAAATCCGCACCTCTGGAATACTTTAGCAGAGATCAATTTCCATAATTGTGAAGAACGTGGGATAGTCTTCAATGAGTGGATGTATGATCGGACAATTTTTGGGCCAATTTCTTTTGTAAAGTCATTGACATAAAAATAAAATATCCTTAATAAATAAATATAATCCTTAATTCTACTCACTTGGAACTCCAGACACCAATCGAAGAGGTCTTAGTACTCTAAATGCTCTTAAAGCCTTAACATCGAACTTATCTCTCAATACACTCTGCAGAACTTGACTAGCAATACTGAAAAGGAAAATATCATGATTACTTACTGTACACAATTATATGGTTTAAGAGCGAGCGACTTTGTAAAGAGACCCTCCAGAGACAAAAATACCAAGGTTATATATATTTTCAATAAATTCAGCCATTTCACATTAATCATTATCTTTATCATCACAACCCCTAACAATCCCATTGCTGGGTTTGGGTCTTCTCTCACAATGTTAGGGGTACAGACAAAGTGCGGATTGGCAGACTACACACACCTTCGAGAACACTATGGAGCACTCTCGGATGTGCAGGTTACGATATATTCCTTCACCGAAGCTAGTGATAATTAACTTATAATACACACATAACTTTGAGTAAATTAGAAGTACACGCAGCATTCTATCTCACGCCCCCACGTTCAGTAAACCAACGGCCGAACCACTACACTATCACTGCTTAATCCTATAGTATCCACACGAAACTTTATAACCCATCTGAAGTACGGTGTAGTTGAATCTTGCGCATGAGAGGGTCCATGTGGGTTGAGGGAAACGTGACTTGTGGCTTCATCTTCCCCCGCCCGTAATTCTGAGAAAATCTCGTACTATGTCGATCATTGAGCGTAGATCAAAGGGGCTATAAATTTGGCATAATACTTCAAGTTTTTCTATACAGTCCGATCACGAATAAAAAAGATATTTCCATTCAATGTAAACATTTTTTCGAGTAAAAATATTAAGTAATCGTTTCCCAGTGCGTGCCCTTACTACTGAGAAATAAGATGTATCTGTATCAAGGTCAGGAGTGATCAATTTCAATAAGTGCCCCATAAATGTTTTCAAATGTAAATAAAGATCGCTTGTAAAGAAAATACATCGCGTCTACCGTGCCGGAAAGTAAATGTAGCCTTGACCGAGTCTCCAGTCCGATGTTATTTGCTAAAAAGCCCCCAAATTTATGTCAACAGCCTTGAACTGAGTGAAATTGTATTCCTAGTCCTGAATACGCCTATTACGCGTTTGAATACATATTGTTCTGAACTGTACTATATCCATGTCGTCTGTTTAGCTTGTTCAGTGACGAAGTGTAAAATCTGAATGTGGAATTCATTTGTTTCTGGGTTTAAGTCGGTATTTGGCACACAATAGGGATTCAACGAATCCATGTAGCGGAGATGTCTGAATGTGTGAGTGTTGGAATTAACAATATTAAAGAACTCCGCAAAACCATAGCAAAGGCCATATACTCTTACACATAATAAATATATAATTGACCAATATTTGTTTGACTAATCTCAAAAACGGGGTAGACGATTTGAATGCAGTGTAAACTAATGTATGGATCAACACTTGTTTTATTATAATCGGTTTCATAATAAAAAGGACATGTGTAATTTTTTAAGAATTCCGTCTATAAATTCATGTGTGCGTAAGATATATAGATTTAACGAAGCAAAACTGGTATAAATGCAGACGGAGAAGCATGAATATGAATATAAATTAAACAATAATTATATATGAGATATTCAGTCAGATGTAGTGACGAATTAGAAATATTTAACACTACTAGATAGTAGTGTTGGAATAGATATTCCAACGATGTATTACAGAATGGTGCAGAATAATATTAGACGTTATTTTAATGATTCATAAAACATAACATAAAAAGTTTCAACTGCCCTTTAAAACACATGTTTGGTTACATTATAAGCGCCTGTAGTTGTTTTGACAACATCATTAAATTAAATATTTGTCAGCGATAATATCTCATTTTTATAATGATGATTTCACAATAGGCTTTATGCAACTGACTGTTAGGCAGTGAGTTATATTATGAGCACAATATTTAAATAATTGTGGCTGTATATATAAAATACAGATAAGTTTTAGATGATGAGGAAGAATTTGGGAATTGGACGAATAAAACTGTTTCTAAGAAAGTTTCTAAAGAAATGTTGATAATGTCATTAGTATCTATTAGAAGCCAGTCAATTGGATCATCGCCCTATAAATGCCATCACATTCTATAGTAATAACAGCGGTCTCGTAGTGGAGACCTCCTCTATAACTTACCCAATAGTTACTATTGTAAAATCGAGACTGTTCCACGCATTCCTCAAATAAGCACCAGGGTGGAACAGGAATCCATACGCGATGATCTTCATGACACACTCGCAAGTAAATATTCCCATAAAAATCCATTCAACTTTTTCCTGGAAACAATGAAAGAAAAGGTTAAATAGTTAATAAAAATATCGCTGTAACCAAAATCCTACTTTTGTCAATAGTGTTAAAATATGCTGATGGAATAACTGATGATGTCACTGAAGACATCATTCAAGTATGTGGTACAGGGGGATTACTAAAAAGGCTATTTGCAGTTGGAAATGAAAAATTTTGAGATGAATTGAGATTGAAAATTTTTGCCTCCAAGGAAACTTCCACTAGTGATCCTGCTGAACATCGCGCAACACTATACGAAACTGCTTTGCTTTTAAAGATCGATGGGTTTTGTATTAACCAGTTTTATCACGAAGGTTCAAAAGGCATCGGGGATCGCCTGCTTGTTTTTATATTTACATTAAAAATTCCTATTATTTTATGCATTAGTTGATGATTTTAAGTAGAGAAGTTCAACTAGGTATTTAAGATTGAGTAATCTTCTATTAAGTGCATCCACAAGCATAAGAAAAATTTTTAATAGAGCAACATTTCCAAATATTTCTAAAAACATTTCACAATAAAAACTTATTTATTGTTATTAAATTTTGCTGAGCAAATGCCACTGCAATGCCCAACTTTTGTAAATAATCAAAACGTGGAAAGGAATGTGTCCCTTCTGAAGGATTAACACGCATTTAAAAACGCACTTATTGGTGAACGTTACTCTTTATTAACTTAAGGAGATGGCGGTATGGACAAGCTGTATAACATTCATCAATTAGCAAAAAGTAGAAGCATAAATATATAGTATGATCGTGTTGACCAATGTTTCTCAATATAACGCCACTGCGGTGTAGATGCACCATTTTACCACACATCCTGATTGTTTCAGCTACAATTCTTTAGTTTCAAACCATTGCTACTCACCAGTATCTGATTAGTATTGTTCGTATCTCCGCATGGGTACGGCGTGAACACTGCTAAAGCTATACAATTTGCAAAAATCGTTGTCAATATCATATATTCGAATGGCCTGAAAGATACGTTTAGGAAATTTTCATAATATTATGTCTTTTATACCAACATACTTCTTGGACCTAATCAATCTTTATTTTTCATCGTCATCATCATCACAAGCCAATGTCTCTCATTGCTGGGTACGGATCTCCTTTAACAATATGAAGGTTACAGGCTATAGAGTCCACTAAACTGGCCTAATAAGCATTGGTATTGGTGTGCAAGTTTCCTCACGCTGTTATTCCTTCTCCGAACACGCAATAACTTTTGGAAAATTAAATAAGAATTTGAACTCAAAGCCCACGCGCTTGTCATACCAACATTTGAACCACTAGGCTACCACTGCTGTCATCACCATTTATTATAATTACTTTACTTAACATAGCATGATAAGTTTTCTCATCACCACGACCATCCAGATGTGACCATTTAATTGACTCGAATAATTCACGTAGAACCTACAAAGTACCTCCATACGTACAATAGTTAGAACTTAGTTTAACTGATTTCATCCATGTAAGTAAGTGCTTTCTAATACATTTATCTTAAACCTATCTATCTCTCTAGCTGCCTTTTAAAGTCCATTGCTAGACGTAGACCTCCCCTTGGCGCCGCTCCGACCGGCCCTGGTTCGTCTGAATTCAGCGGTTATAATTAGTAAGCCTTTTATATTTAATTATTGTTTTATTTTACAACTAATTAATATTTTTTCCACTTGAACAAAAGGATACTTCCATTCAACAATGTTGTAGCACAGTTTTCTTAAGGGGTTCTCTAGTTGCAGACATAGGAGACTCCGTTTCGGTTTCTCAGGCTGTGCCTTGCCTCGAGGCCTGGCCTTTTTAGGGGCTGCGGGTTGGGCCGCCTGTCCTGTGTCCGGAGCCTCCGCATCTGGCGTTGTCGCTTGTGCTTCTGCTGACATCTTTGTCTGGAAAGAAATATTGTCATTTTAATTAAATTTAGAATTACAGGGTAACTAGCGACCTGGTTTGGAGTCATGCGGTGTGACGTTTTGGAGGATATTGAACTGAATACGTTTTGGAATGCAGCAAATTTTTCTTCAATGAATGAATCCGGATTCACTATAATCGGCAAATCATTGCGTAAACCATATCCTTTAAACCCCTCGAAAACATTTGAAGTTGACCGATGACCACTGACAAAATTTCTCATATAGAACTATCCCTGGACACGTCAGTTACATTTTGTTGGAGATTAAAACGAGCTATTGTTGAACTCAAATATAAAATGTTATGTTTGTGATTTTAACCTTTGAGTAATTCATTCAGATTTAAAAATAAGACTTGGAATCAAACTTATAGTTTTAGGCCCCTAAAGAAAAAAAAATTGAGTGTTATTAACTTTTAAGTAGTATCCTCATCTGGAGCCAACCCTGTGTGTAGTATTGGATCATACATATAACAAAGCATTGCCTTTAGAACTAAAGCAATATATCAAATTTCAACTACACTATTAAGAGGAAGTAACTCTCATTCAGCTTACACGACTTGACCCAAAGCAACATAATAATAACAAAGTTAAATAACAGCTTTGTACTATCAACATGGTAGGATAACAGGAAGTAGATCGAATACAACTTGCAAGATAAGACCCACACGAACATTCCAAGTTAAATAAATGGTTATAAAAAGAAGTATCCGAGATATAAAGAAACATCATTAAAACAAACAGTTTTATCGCAAAAGCGATTCCTACCAGACAACTGTTCACATGGAGGACAAACAAATGTATGTCTTGATATTTATACATACACGAACGCTCTATAAAATTGTTTTCGGCCGACTATTACGAGAAATTTGCATACTTTTACGAGGGACGATAAACGTGGCGCGAAATTACAGACGTAAATGAATTGACGTAGTAATTGTTTAATGCGTCCCACTACAGGTGTACGTTTACTTAGTTGTTTAATTTTAGTCTGTTTTAGACAATGACTCAGTTAGACCTTTTTATTTATTAAAAGCTCTTATTGCTACGCTTGTTAAATTAGTTGAATTTTATTTGGGTTAAATCTTGCAAGCTGAATTCAAACTAGTTCCTCTAACTAGTTCCTCTCATCTTAGGGAATTTAAATTACATGCATCGCCTTATTTCCGATGTCAATGTATTTTTAAGGTATGCAACACCTGATCGGATTGTTTCCAGATGAGATATATCCTCAATGGTGAACAGCACTGTTACTAACTTCTACATTATAATAATTTGTTAAGTTTTTTTTTGTTTTAATTAGTCTTGAGAAGATACTCAGGATACTCTGAAGATCTCAAGAGAAAGATATAAGTTAGAAAATTTAATATTTCGTATTTTTCTATGATTTTACTATACTGCTGTTTGCGTGAAAAATATGTGAACTCATACCAAGTGCCACCTTTATAGTACTAAGAATATATATGGCAACTCAGCGGACAGACAAATATGACAAAACTATAAGGGTTATGATTTGATAACGAAACCAAACCAACCAAAAAGGAATACAAAGTTTCTTTCACGTATCAATACACAGATACATGACACGACATTGTACTATACCCTGTATGTGGGCGATTGAGTCAGAATACTGCTCTATAGAGAGCAGTGGGTGGAACATTGTCGTGGCAATGTTACCCTCGGGATTGTGTCACATGTTTATATAACAGATTGCGGCTTATTTTAAACTTGTTTACACGTGTCATATGTATTGTTTTATTTATTTTTATACTTTATTGATCGCTTTGAAAGATTTAACTAAATATCTAGTATTATTTTTGTCGATGAATCGTTTAATTTTAATCGATTTTTAATAAAGGAGTAGGTTCTCAATTTGGTTGTATTTTTTTTTTTTTTATAATTGTTGCCTCAGAGCCCAACAGATTTGGAATAATGTTTTTAATTTGACACGATATAGTACGAGATTGGTCCCATATTTATTAAAATTCAGTTATGATGATGGTATTCATAAAGTATTGAGAAAACTCCTTAATAACTCCGTAATATTTTTTGTGGTCCCGTTTCAATTATATTTTTTTATTACTACTTTTTGTATTACTCTTCGATATTAGAAGTAACGCTAGTAAAAAATAATTTAAAGTGAAAAAAAAATTGTAAATAAATATAGTATACTGTCATAGTTTTGGTTTACATATGAAATACAAATTAAATGTCAATAATAATTATAATATATACATCTACGCACACAAATACATACAAATACACACACATACACATTCGCACTAAGATTACGTAATATAGTTGAAACAATACCCAATAAGCAGAGAACATATATACTCTTCATATACCTCTCTGTCTCGCCCGTGAATCAAACCCATGACCTTTCGGTCAGAACAAAGTCACTAGGTAACCTAAGTCTCGTGTAATAAAAGTCTATTCACTCTCTAAACCACATATAGTGGCCACAATGCCTATAGTTAAAATATCCTTGATATTGATGTATTTTGATACTTATATTGGTACTATGTTCCAACATTTAAACTCAGTATAAGTATAAACTAGTATAAGTATAAACTAGGAGTTATTTAGCAGGTTATTAGATTTTCTTTACACAATAATATTTATTGTATAACACATTCTGTCTATTTATATGTATGTATATAAGTATATCTGGGCGAATTTTGTAATCGATATTTGAACCACTTCTTGATATCCAACTGAAATTTTGCAAACTCTTTTCCGATGACAATACAATAATTTGGAACTGTCAACCTGATCTGATGATGTATTTGGAAGATGGCCATAGGAACTCTAGAATAAAATGACACAACCCCATCGAGTTTGGGCTCGTTTTTAGTATTGATTAGTAATTTCATCCTATATAGTAACCAGGGCCTAAATAAAAGTGTTAGGTTTTTTAAATATTTTTAAACGATACTTTTTAATTTTACTAATCAAGAAACTTATAACTTAATACTAAGTAGTCACCGTCACTGTTGTCCGTCGCAAATGAATTAATTAATTGCTTAAAGAAATTTACAAAGTCATATTTCATGTCATATAAAAACATAAATATTATGTATTAATAAAGATTTGAAACAAATAAAAAATCTTGGCGATTGATATTCTCAAGTCATATTTCATGTTTTCTTTTGTTGCTTTTTAACACCCATAACTCAAACGTTTGTCTATCATCCAGTATAGAGGTTCTCAACCTAGGACGCTTGCTTACTGTCCAAAATAGGTTCGGCCCCCCGGGACAAGCAATCAGTAATAATAAAATACTTCACCCTTACTGTTACTAACAGACTAGACATAGCTTTGTACAAAGGTTCCTTAACTATTTTGTATTATCACTAAGAATAGCAAAGTAAAATTTACCCCCTAAAAAGGGTGGGATTTCCGCAGACGACGTCATAGATTGATAGACCACCTTTCACCCTAAACCAGTGGTCCTAGAAATATTAAACTTTGTAAAGAGGCTCCTTACATAGTATAGAGAAGCACTACAAAATATTTTTATTAATTCATCATAAGGGTTTAAAATAGGGAATGAAAAACAAGATTCCTAGTTAATAAATTCTGATATAAATGCATTTAGCTAGGAAAGGCAAAGAATAATCCACTGATTGTTTCTTATATAAATTAAATAAAAGACCAACGGCTCCTGTTACGTTATTATTTCCCTTACATATTTTCACGCCTCCCTGGTGGTGCGCCCCTTAGTTTGAAAACCAATGGTCTAGTTAAGTCTAGTAGGTACTATAACGTAAATTGAACTGTAGACATGTTTTAGCTGGCGACAGCATGTCGTGTAATGGGTACTCAGTCGGGGAGTTTTGTCACTTTTATAACGTAGTATTAAAACGAAGGGGACGGAAAGACTTGTCGATAAAATTCCATATCACATTTTATACCTTATATTTTAAATTGGGATGCGTTATATCTCATAAAATGTAAAGTTTATAATTTTTTTACGTTTCTAAAGTTAATTATGTAACTATTAATCCGAAAGTGTACTTAATTATAAACTTTTAATTCGTTTTATCTGTCAGATGTTAGTCTGTAAACAAAAATCTTCTAAATAATTTTTTTCCCATTTCCCAGTGTTCCAGATGAAATCTTATAAGCATATAACGTTAATTATCCAAAATATTATATATGTAAAATTTAAATATCCAAAATCAGGACCGGTCTTAGTGGCACAAATTAGGGGAGGGCTATGTCCAGCAGTGGACCTTTAAAGACTGATAGATAGAGAGTTAGATCCAAATACATATATCACAATTCATCTAACATCCTTTACTTAATCACGAACTTTTAATTAGTATCAACTGTTCGATGTCTGTCTGTAATCAAAACTTATAAATTAAAATTTACTCATTTCCCAATATCCTAGCTAAAATATTATAAGCATATGTAAATTGAATGACAATACTATATAAGGGTGTCACAGAACTAGTCGGATCATTGAGAAGGTAAGGTGGCCATAGGAATTTTGAAGTAAGAAAACGTAACCCGATCGAATTTGGGCCCTTTTGATTTGATGTTAAGTGCTCTGGTCTTTCATGACAATCAGGGCCTGATGATAAATCCGGAGGAACCGCTACAATAAAAGCGTGTTTTATTTACTAAATAAATTGAAATAATCTTACATAACAATGTTTTATATTAGTAACAATTTGATATGAAAATAAACTTAAATCAACATTTTTCTATCTCTTCATTGCAAATGAACCTTAGAGATAATAAATTTCAATAAATAATAGAAACGTTTTGAAGACAAGATCATGCATTGACAACTATTATTTTGTTTACGTATTTGTTGGGATCAAATCTTGCAAGCTGAATTAGATCTATTTCCTCTCATACCATAAAATTAATATTACAAATTGCTTTTATTCAGATGGCAATGCATTTTTATGATAACTATTCCTCAGGCAAATCACCTCCGTAGCAGAAGATCTTCCTTTACCAAAGTATCTATAGTGGTATCTTTAGTGTTACTGATGACCCTGGGCATCGGTGACCAGTTATTATCAGGTAGTTCTGCTTTTTTAGCTTCAAAAACTCATGTGAAATCCACATTGTAGAGACAACAAAAAGTATTTTATAGTTAATAGTATCAGGTGTTGGTTTGCGGAAATCCATTTTTATTAAGCTATTATTAGTCTATTTTGCAACAATCCGCGATTAAAATGTATGACGGTATATACTTAGCGCCTAACCATCGTAGAGTCAACTTACCCTGATGATGCTCCAATTTGGACCGAAACACGTGTTGGTGGTATGTATGTTAGTATATACTTTAATTTATTGTATTGCATGCTTTCCTTTGTGAGAGGGAGGTACCACGCATGTTTTAAAGTATATACCGTCATACATTTTAATCGCAGATTGTTGCAAAGTAGACTAATAATAGCTTAATAAAAAGTATTTTATCGCAGTTCATCACGTTCACAAATTAATCAATTTTAGTGTTATTTTTGTCATCATCTCCTTATGAAAATGTGACATTAAATATGTATGAGATCAAATTGTTCCACGACTTTAATATGTACTGGGTACATGACGCCACCGTATTAAATCGCTCAGTAAATATGAAGTTTGTTTGTATGAATGTAATAATATTAACTATTTATGTCGGCACCATAGCCTAGTTGGTAGTGACCCTGCCTGCGAAACGAGGGGCCCTGGGTTTGATTCCCGGGCAGATATTTATGTGACAGATAAATATATGTTCTCGGGTCATGGGTGTCAGTGACGTGTTATTTGTGTTGTCCATGCCGCCCGCGACACAGGGAATCCTACTGCGGGGTATGAGTGTGCTAGCGTTTATTGTTTTATTGTCATTATTATGTATTAGTAGAATTTTGCCATCAACAGTGAATAACTGTTTAAATAATGATTGAGAAATATTATTACACATTTTCCTAACTTCACATTAATTACCTATAATATGTTAGCTTACCCGCCTATACGTCGTATTTATTTATTTAGTTAAATGTTATCGAAATTGTTTTATTTCCCGGCCTGGATTCATAAATAAAATGTTTAGTTTAGTACTATTAGATTAGATTAGATTAGATTACAAATCTCCGTATGAGTCTCCTCCGCTCCGACGAGCAGACGCCTCAGGGTACTTAATTAGGTCCTAGTGATTGTTATGTTTTTATTTTATTAGTAACAGAACCAACAATAAAAGTATATCTATACAATATATGATTTAATATTGTATGTCTTAGATTACTTCAAATGTATAATATTACTTAAAGACAGCCGCAAATGAGACGTAACAAATAAATAAATGAGTAATTAATTTTGACGATGAATAATAAATTACTTTTAACTACATGCAATAAAAAATATAATTTTTATTACTTGGTTTCGAGTTATTATATATTTTCATGTGATGTTATTACAGTCATTCAGCAAAGAAGGGAAGGAGTACTTTTTGGATGAAATCATTCGCTACAAAATGTAATATTGTATTATACAAATGTAAAAAGGGACATGAAACATGAACATCCTATCAATTTGAGAGTTACGGATTCCCAATTATTGGTATGATTCGATTGATCCGTTGCTCCTACGGTTTAGAGCCGGTCAAGTGGCTTCACTCGACCTGATTCAGCGATGTGAGCTCGAGAATCTAGCAACGACAGGGAAAATGAATCCGTAAAGCTGATATAATCTTATTTAAGGCTGAAATTTGCGTCGAGATGGTTGAATCTGCGACAGAACTCTTCGGGAGATAAATGTATGATTCGATTGTTTTTATAGGATTCATGTAAATTAATGTAATTGATGATTATAGATAGATAGTGAAATTTTGGAGGACTTCAAGATGTTATCTTAATGTGAGTATGCAAATAACTCCCACTAAGTGAATTCAACGTATCTATTACTACCAAAAAAATACATTATTTTAACTTCAAAGCACAAAATATATTAATTTAATGACATTAGATTAAGTTAATCCTAGACTAAATAGACTTATATTTTTTTCCTTTTTTGTACTAAAAATTGCCTTTTTTTGTGGTGGTCCTTATTTTTTCGTTTATGTTTTGAAAAATATTTTACAAAGTAGAATTTGCTGCTTATTTTTCTTTTGTTTTCATAGATATAAACGCTATTCAAATGCAGAAAAAGTCTATTCCTTTTAAATATACAGAACTTTTAAAATGTATATTGGATTATTCACAGTCATTTACATTCATGCACGATTCCCACTTTCGTAGATATAAAAAGTAATGAAGTAAAATAAATTGTATTCCAATTTTAAATAAAGGAATAAACACGCTCTTTAACACGTTTTGGAACTAATCGACAGAAGGCAGGGCCCTATAAAAGAGCGACGAGGGACTTATAAGTGGCGATTTTCAGTTTAACAATTCAATTTTCACTCCGCTCTGTAGCTGGTGAGCTTTTGAGCACAACTCGGGGTGTTTAAAAATCCGTCTAAAAACACTTGAAACATTTGAAACTCGATTTCGGAATCAATCGATCGGGTTTTATACGACCGAGTATATTGCACAAAAATGTAACGTTTAAATACTATGTGTATAATCTGTGGTAAATTCTTATGTAGATAAAATAAAGTGGTACGATTAGTTTTATAATTAATTCTTACTTTCAACGAGGAATGAAATTTACATTTTTTAAAATGAAAAGTGTGCTTTTTATTATTACAGTCAGGCAAAAGGTCCAAATACTTTTTGTGGCTTCTAAATAATTAAACAAGAATTAGGATGTGAAGAAAGTTTAATAAATATATATGTAATATATAACTTACGTAAGTAACTAAAATATAATGAGTTGATATAATACTTACACGATACTGACTTGATAATTACACGAATATATAAACGTATTTATTCGTGTAATTATGATCTCTAATTAGTAGGTAGGTAATATCGGAGAATATACTTGTCAATTATTCCACATGATTGTTCATAAACTTACTGACTAAGTGTACTTAATCAGATAACAAGACCACTGAGAAGAATCAGAAATCAGTTATTCTCCACTATTGTTTATAAACTTATGATTAAGTGTACTTAATCAGCTAACAAGGCCAGTGAGAAGAATCTGAGAATAGCCAGTAATAAATACGAGGTTGCTCGAAAGCTTTTACTGAAACCCCAGTTTTCCTACTGCGCTATGAAAAGTAAGGGTCCCGGATTAATTTCCTTTTCAATTGCGCATTCGTCTCTCCCCACTGAAGCCTCTAAGAGGTAGCTCTTGGAACGGAATCAGGTCGAGACTACCGCAACGGCGTATATAACCGATTTATTAGCAGAACAATACCTTTAACGACTTCAAACTAATTTGTCTTATATTGCGCAATGATAGTGATGTATTGCGAATTAGATATTGCAATTGACCTACTTATTTTAATAACAAAAATATTTTATTTCTATGAAAACAAATATCCTTATTACTTATTGCAGTTGTTTCTAATATTTTTATATGAGAAAGAAAAGTATGTATGCCTCAGTTTTCAATAAAGCAAAAATATATTAGATATCGGAAAGATAATATGTACATCTTTAAACACAATATAGTGAGAAGTATATTTTTCTTGATATAAAAAAAATAATACGCCTTAGGTAAATAGTTTTAATTGAATAGTGACATCTAGTTAAAAGTAATTATCCGTTTTCGATGACATAAAGAAAGTGCAATACAATATCGTCCTTACAGCTTGGGTTTAAGATTTATAGTCAAATACTGCCGTCTAGCGGCAATAGAAAACTTAAATGATTATTGTGTTCTTAATTGTAAAAAACATAGCAAGTTATCAATAAGATATAAAAAAGAAACATTGAAGTAATAAGTTAAGGTTTATTTTCAAACAGATCAATTTCAATAAATTCTCTTCGTACTCCATGCGTAAAACGTTTAACGGAACCCTCCTTGAAGTCAATTGAGAAGTTTCACTTAAATCATCCATCACGTGCCATCATTATAAAGAAAAGTTAAGTACAAAAGTACACAGTAGAACATAAATCTGCCAAAATTTTATGAAAATACAGCAACTAGAAACGGGCAAAATTTACATGGAAAAATGTTTTTATGTTGATAAATACGTGTTAAAATGTACAAAATATTCAATATATGTGTTGCTATAAAGTAAACTAACAAAGTGAGGAACACAGACACTATTCAATTCAATATATTTATTCATAATTGGATTATCTAAGGACTAAAATGATTACTTACTTCATAGATCGATAACAGGCTATCCATTAAAGATATCGATACAATATACGATCGAAAAATGTACATAACCTAAACGTACATAACCTAAAGGAGTACCTATAATGAAGTCAAACAGCTCACATGCTCTGATCGAATAGTAACTTTGTTAACTCGTTGATTAGAGGCACCTGCGGGAACCTGCCGTCGGGTATATGGATAGTACGATATACGTATGTAGGTAACTGTATCTTAACTCTCTCAATCAGCAGGAAACCACTGGCTAGAAAATTGACATCCTCTTGGGGTTCAGGTACAATTACAAACCCACCTAACTCTTTGAGTTGCCTGATATTGTATTGAACTTGCTCAGGATTCTATTATATTATTGATGATCATTCAACAGACATAGTCTAGTGGTTCGAACGTTGGTTCCCCGAACGTAGAGGCGTGATCCTGCACGCACTTCTAATTTATAAAATGAATGTGCGTAGTACAAGTTAATTACTTCGGTAAAGGAAAACATCGTTAGGAAACCTACATACCAAAAGTACTCTATAATGTTCTCGAAGGTGTGTGAAGTCTACCAATCCGCAATTGGCCAGGTGGATTATGGGACAGTTATGGGTTGTGATGATGATTAATGATGATAACTAGTTTTTTAGGTATACCACGCTTAAATTTAAAAGTATGTCACCCTTCATTGGGCACACTGATTGGCTTGGCCGAACCTCTCTACTGAGGAGGTTAGATGTATCATCGTGCTACCGATGCATTACAGATTGTCGGTCATTCTTATGCTGCCCGATGGTGTCATATGACTTAATGACTACTTCGAAGCACAGAATCATTAAAATATTTGATACTTAACAAGTCAGCCATCGAAATGTATGTGATAGTTGCGTTTTTATTATTATTAATATATAGAGGAATAGAAAACTGTAACTACCTTGTTTATCTATAATTGGTCAACGGATATTTTTTTTATAGATTTACTTATGTAAGTAAAACGAGGTAAAAATTGTCACATTTTCTAGCCACGTTTTCTTGTAACGTTTTGATATTTCAGTTCCACGAGCACACGACAATAACAAAAAAAATAAAAAAATGAAAACTTATGCCTAAATTAAAAACGAAAAGAATATAATATGTTTAAATTTAAATTAAAAAATCATTGTATAGATATCATTGATACACTTATGCACGTAATTCTGTTGATTCTACCATCATTACAGAACGGTACTGTGTCATGGAGAAAAACATTTGGGGAAAGAGAGGACCCCGTCCTATAAACAAGTTTTATTTTATACTTGTTTACATTACAGAGTGTGATTTTATAGTACCTAATAATACGTTTTTATGTTATTATACTAGATTGTATACTAAGGGAGCAAACCTTTATTTGAAAGACGAAAATGTTTTTTAAATTCATAGCGCAGCGAGAAATACCAGAGGCGAATTCTCACCCTTTATAAGATAATAATGAAGTAACTTAGGAATAACAATAGTGCACTACTTGAGGAAGAAACAATACTTCTTTATAAAGAAGACTTAGTGCTATTATTCTTCTTAATTAAAATTCTAATTTGAGTATACAATTATGAAGGTGGAATTTGCGCGGATTTTTTTCGTTTTTTTTTTGGTAAGACTCGCGCACGGTTTATTTTATCATACGGTCTGAAATTTTTTCATACAATGTATGTCACTGATCTCTTTGGTGATTGGAATTTATAGGAATAATATCCATAATATAAATTTAAATCACTTTACATACTTATGGATGAATGTGCTATTTTCGCCACTGTTTGCCAGTAAAAAAATATGTCTGTTCGAATATGTAGGATAAAGATATATTTTTCGTTTCACTAGAATGGCATTAACAAATGTATAAAAGGAGAAAAAATTAAAAAAATAATGAAAAGACCTCCATGTTTTTCTTGTAATTATAAAAGGTGCTCGAACCCCAAAATAAGTAAAGTAATGAGGGTTTATTGTAATATAAATAGGTCGAACTAACTGACTATAATGTTTCTGCAAAAATTTTACGGCAATGAGATAAAATTTCTTTTCTAAAACAATTTACAACTTACTGTTTTTGATGAAAAACTTTTCTTAGAAAATGAAATATTGTTATCATTTATTTCAAAGTCTCAACGTAAATTGTAACAAGGAGAGTCTACGTACAAGACTTAAAACTTGGTAACATAAGCTTGCAAACATTGTTTTAATTTGCGAACTTGGAAAACAAACTTTAAATCCGTACGATAAAGTTGAAAACCTTTTCGGAAAATTTCCATTTTCAGTATCACGGTTAAAATAAAACTATATCACCATGGAATACAGTCTAAATTTGATCGAGACAATTTCTTTTCTTCATATTTTCTTCTCGTCAAAACTTAGTTGAGCCGTTCAACGAAGTTTTGAAGTCAAAGTGTTTTCAAGTATGATGGTACGAATATAAAATTGTATTTGGCGTCATAAAAGTAGTCTCTTATATGTTATATTACAGTATTTGTCAAAGGTTTTACACTGAGACATGGGTCTTTTGATAAATTATAGGGAGAAACTTTTGTGAACTCTAAAATGGGTTAACGAGTGTTTTGGACTTCAAGCGTTTGTTACATCTGTAAAATTCAGTTGCACCAGTACAACTGTAAAATCCATTTGCACCAGTACGGTACGATGACGTGTCGTTTACAGCATGATGTGGTAACGATGGAGATGCCGTATAAAATACCATTGCAACCGGAAACCTATGAAGTACATTAAAAAACAACGGACGTCTTTGAGCACGACGGTTTTCGCCACTATTCGTTAAGAGAAAAAATATCGTACTTTAAGTGTACAGGAGGACCTACCTCATTTTTTTTTTAATGAATACACTTTGCTGTTCTTTTACTTTGATAAATATTTAATATGTATTAAATACGTCCGTCTAATTTTCGTATTCAAAAACAATACTTGCCTTAATAATAAGGTCTATTTCTCAGTGCGCGCGGCATGTCAAGACTTCTATTTCATAAACAACGCTCACGCATTACTGTGCTATAAGAGAGTAATACGTTCGTTACAACCCTGTGATTTATTTATTTGATACAGCTTACTTTATTCTAGTTTTGCTAAACACAGTCAACAAATGATCCTTTAGTCAATAGCTAAACATATTGTGGCTAAACAGCTTTAACAAAAGAATTTGTGGCGGATTTCACTCAAGTATTGTTTAAAAATTGGTTTTAATGACCCGTATACCTTCGTGGGATCTGTGGAATTTCGCAGTATTGTAAATACAAGGGTAAGAATCTTTACGTTATGTTGTGGAGATGCGGAGTAAAGGACGGTTGAGACGAAAATATAAGGGTTCTGGTTTCATTATCGAACTATAAAAATTGCTTGTTATCTAATAATTGATTCTAAGTATACAGTTGTTTCTAATTAATTGACTGGTGATATTGATTCCATAACCATATAATGCGTGCATAATTTTATTAAATGCGTTATTTCAAGTTCATATCATCCAACAACATTGCTTGAAAATGCAATTATTGTTGAAAATTTCATTGGTACGTTCAAAACTTAGTTTCTAAAGGTAAAAACCAATT
>DWPA01001181.1:0-19678 GCA_018251375.1 Calpodes ethlius | reverse complement strand
TGCCAGAGGCAGTAGCTGTTGCACCCATCATCGTCGCTCCCGCTGTCGTCGGACCTGAAACCCTCAACTAAACATCTATTATACAAATTGGACTTCTTACCGATAATTAAATTATTGATAAAAACGTTGTGTGTGTTAATACTGAACACTAATGTGTACACCGGTGAGAAGTGAAACATTTTTTCTAAATTAATTAATCATATTTGTATTAGAAAAAAATATATAATTACTTACTTAAGTTAAAAAATCTTTTGATTCTCTGATCAATTTTGTATTGGATTATTATTATTAATAATTAAGCAATATGCTATACCTACTCCGCTGGAAAAAGTAATACTTCGTCCGAATCGACCCTGAAAAGGTCAAGATGGCGCGTACCAGAAAAATGTGACGGCAAATTTCTCTCATACGTCGATAAAGAAGTTTCACTTCAAAGATATATACCATTATTTATTTCTTCTTAACGAAGATCATTCAAAAAGGTTTAATGAACACCAAAATATTGAAAATTATTGCACCTACATTATACAGTAAAGTACTTGTAAAAACAAACAATATACAGGGTATTCCTTAATTAGTACGGCTAACTGAAATCGTATTTATCGTTAATTAACTATCTGGGTAAATGGCCTGACGGTAAATCTACCAGAATTACTTATTGGGTGGACCTGCCAGAGGTCTATATTTGTAGTTTTCCTAGACTCGGACTAATAAGTCCTTTAGAATCATTGTAAAGTAATAAGTCGGAGCAACACACCCCGCCTACTGGTATCCCTTTACCAAACTACCGACGCGTATTACCTTACTACAAAGCGTAAGCAAACAGGTGGCCAAAATATGACAAAAATATTAGTTTGAGTTTTTATTTTTAGTATTAAGGAATAATGATATAATATCTTATAGCTAATCTTAGCATGTTATTTATCACACTCCTACTTGTTTTATAAAATTTCACATACTATTGTAAAAAGTTTCTCTTGCAACCATGTAAGATCCTCCAGATATGTGACTGGTCCTCTTGGAACACTAATGCATTGCGAACCAATCTAATGTGCCCTTTGCAATAGTTTTAGAATAGCGTACACACACACACTCACAGACACACGCGCTTGCGCACACGAACACACACTCATACACACACACACAAGCACGGATACATGAAAACTTCAATGTATTATGGATATTGTTGATTAGCATTTTTTTGCCTCCAAGTACGAGACCCTTGCAATTTGTGAATATGGGTCTAGTAAATTATACAATTATTCACTTTAATTGAGTACACTGGTGTATTTCGTACCCAACTAATAGCTGGTAATAATAATGCCGAAGCTGTGCTGTTCTATTGAGACCATCCTGACTTCCGAAGCAGTTTTCCAAGCGACGTGTTCTCAGCTGTTATAATATATATATGGGGCATTCAGCGTCGTCGTAACATGGGCAAATCATCCGACACAAGACCTCTATAGCACGAATCCGCGCTACCCGGTTCAGTACCAAGAAGACGTCCTATTGGATTGGTTCAAGAAACTTCCTTAAGAAAGCATGTGCGAAGTATGGTTGTTTGTAGTAACAGGTAATTTGTCGGGCGGATCTTACATTGTTACAAGAGTTACCCTTTAATATATAATATTATGTAAACTTTTATGAAAAGTATAGGTTACGGGCTTAGATCAAGTAGAAGAATAAGTATTATATCACTACTAACATTAAGGACATAATATTTTTGTAAATTTCATTCAATCGTTATTCTCGTAGACGCCAGGACGCCATGGCATGGCGTAACTATGCGTGTGCGTGCTTTATATATCGTAGCACGGAAATCAAAGTTGATTAATTAAGTTCATTTTGAGTTTTTTAGGTAATTTTAAATTTTAAATTGCTCGTAAAATAATAGACAAATTGCTATCACCGTAATGGTGTCCAGAAAATCAGACAACAAGACCCTCTGAATGGCTTATATTGAGCTGTAACTAAGCCTTTGTGTATTTGTTTTATTTTATAGATTTTTGGTTTTTGACCACATGAATCACATTAACCTTAATTTCAATGCATTGAAAAATATCGTAAATATCTTAATACGTAAAAAAATTAAATTATTTATAATTTAGCTTTATAAAATAAGCGACAACCGGTTACACGGTTACAAAACCAAATGAATAGAAACCGTGGGTTCTTGTGGTCATCATTATCGAATCTTCGAGTGCCACGGGAATATCTATTCACGTCGGAACTGACGTAATTTGAAAACAACAAATATAGACCACTGGCAGGTCCACCTGGTTAGCAGTTCTGTTAGGTCTATAGTAAGGCTATCTAATGTTTCCGTTGGTTGTACTATGGATATCCTGATTATTGAAAATAATGAAGCTTAGCTAAAATTATCAAGCTTTTAGAGCATATAAAAAACTTATTGAAGGTCCTTTGTTAAAGAAATAAAAAATATCGCATTTTTTAGTTTATTTTGAATTTTATTATCGGTAAAGAGTCCAGTTTATATAATAGATTAGTTGAGGGTTTCAGGTCCAACGACAGCGGGAGCGACGATGATGGGAGCAACAGCTACTGCTTCTGGCAGGTGGCCGATGAGGACGGGCTCGGGCTGGATGTCGAATGGCCCTTCAACAACATGCACGGGGGTAGGTTCCACTTCAAATTCGTCCACAACCTGCACGGGAGTAGGTTCCACTTCAAATTCGTCCACAACCTGCACGGGAGTAGGTTTTACGGGCTTCACTGGTTTCACGGGTTTTACTGCGGGTTGGTCCACAACCTGTACGGGGTTGACGGAGGGGTTACCGTCGTGGTTTACGTTCACGATGATCTGTACGAGAGGGCTAGCAGGTGAGGGAGTAGAGGGTGCACTAGGGGGAGCGGGAGCGTTATCAACGGGAATAGCACCGTCGGGAAGAGGGAAGTCGATGATAGCAGGTCCGACGTGCGGGGGCTCCAAAATGGCGGGGATGTTGACAGGAGGCTGAACAGGAGTCACACCGAGGATGTCGTATAACAGCTGCTCAAGCATGACAGCAGTAGCGGGGTCAGTGCTCGGGCTGTGGATCGCGGCCAAGATTTCCTCGACTTCGGCTAATTCGGTCGGAGTCAGGTTGAGGTCCGCGGGTAAGATGCTGGCCGAGGCTACGGCGAACAGTGCGATGGCGACGAGGAACTTCATGGCGATCTGTATGGTGAAGATAGTGCAAATTAGATAAATGTACACGATTGTTATCTTTCAACGCAGTGGTGGCCTTATTGTCCTTGAAAGTACATATGGTTTCTCGGGTTGTTGCATGAGGGACCTGGAGGAGCAAGATCCCGGGCAATTGACCTGTGTTTCTCCGCATAAGGCCGTCGCAGGTTGATAATAATATGATAGTTTTAAGTTTTAAGGATATACACAGGTCACTGGATATTAAAGAAATAAATTTTGATACTTACTTCTTCTCGGGTATCTGATGAAAATATGATGATTTTCTAATGTTTATTGAGTATATATAGTCAAAATTTATCTTTCATACTTATCTACACGTCACGTCAATAAAATGTATTATACAACAATAAACGGACATTTGAGCAATAAAACTACTACTCCGCGATATAAAACTTAATAATCGCATTAGATATTGTTAAAATATAAACATTAATGACGTAGCTAAGGCTACACATGCTTTACAACGGTACAAGATGCTATACTACCGCAACTTTGAGGATTCGAATATGTAATTAATTGGCAAATTAAAAAACACATGTAGCAGCAACAGTAAGTGCTGGTTAAAAGGACCGCTGGACCTTAAACTTTGTGGTAGACAGCTATCAATCTCATCTCCTCCAATAATATTAGATATTCGTCTCATTCCTTTATTAACAGATGTCTTAGAGATTAACATCAGCGTAAATGAACTAGTTAACAAGCGTCATCGTAACCTGCATCTCATCCGCGGTGCCTTTAGTTCGTAAACCCTACTTCTCGAAGAGTATACCGTCGGAGACGAGTTTACTTCGTAAAAAACAATGGTTCGACTGAATATTTACAAGCTCTGTATGAAGCTGTCAAGGTCAATAAGCCAATAGCTCTAATAGTATATAAAAAAAACTTAATAGAAATTACATTCTAAGACATAACAATACTTTTATCTTACGGTATCTCAGTCAGAATGACCCTTGATTACTTATGTAATTTTAATTTCTTAGTCAAAAAACCACCTAGTGAGCCAAATAGGTAATTGTCTTGGAAAACAGTAACACCAAGGGCATGCCCAAGGTATGTACGAAAGGAGACTGAAAGAGAAGATATAGAGGGAGACCCATTTAATATTAAGTGTCCAATGCCCTATATTTCACGATTCATTTCATATGGAGAATAGTAAGTCAGACGGATATCAGTACCAACAAATATATGGACTATACGTTGCCGATACAGAAAAAAGGATAGAAATAAGTTTATTTTAAGTTTATTGTAGACTTCGACGATGTTGACTTCAGATATTTTTTTCTTATAAAAGATATCCTCATTATTTCATTATAAAATTTAGATGAACCTTATATGGATAAAGAAGCATACATAGGCAACGAACTAAACGACGGCCTATATTATCTAATTTAACTAACTGAGTCAGGATTTGCTGTCTGAACTACAAGTTGTTGCAAGTACCGTTATCAGTTACCATCCGGATACGTGTGATGTCACATACATAATGCTTCAGATATTATAGAATCCACTGAACAAAAACCAGAAAATTCATTCGGGTTTTATCGATAACGATGAATGTACAACTAACAAAGAAAAACTTAGGCACTACCTTGGTGTCCATATTAAAAAAAATCCAGTCTTAAATGGATTCTTTATGTGTAACGAAAGTAAAATAAAAACTATAGTGAGGCCAGATAATGAAAAAGTTAAGTTGTTTGTTGTAATTCAGTGAGTCTTACAAAGGATATGAGAACAAGCAACTTTGTATGTAGGTCTAATACCTAATCTTTTCGTCGCAGTCATAAAACAACGTCGGAATTGTTTTTTTTACACAAATCTTTATAATAAAACGAAATATAGCAATATAATCAGTATTACCTATGTTATATTATGAAGGAATGTGTATATAACAATATTACTAAAATTTGGGACAGGGAACGAGAAGTTTTTAAAATGTGTCTAAAAACATAGTCTCCGAACTTTAAAGTGCTCTCCTGTAAATTTAGAAAATATCAGATCAATCATTGTTCTTTAAATGCGACGTTTTGTCTAAGACAACATTATAATGAGTATCGTGCAGGAAAACCCTGAGTCAAATGACAGCGCGAGACATGTACCCTTTTCATAATGGGTTAATGCGTTACAAGACTTAATAAATTTAATTTTGACTTGGAAAGCTGTTAAATAGAAAAAATGCTCAAAGCTTCTGCAAAGATCAGTTCATCACTTTACAAATGGGAATAAGACTGATGGTGCAAAGATTGCAAATTGTGAAGAATTTGAGTCATGAACTTTCCTTCGATCTATTCAGAAGGGATTACGGTTTTTAATCATCTATTTGCGTTATAACACTGGGATCACGTGTTCACTTAAACGAACTTATCATTAGAATTGTGAATCTTGTGTAGTTTTATCGCTTTTAATATACATAAGACCAGTCATGCGCTCAAAATTCGATCGTAATACAATAATGCCAAAAGATTATTTCACATTAACCTTAACCATAAACAAAAGAGTTTTATGACATTGTATTATGCGTATGCCAAATGAAACGTAGTATGCGTAATGTTTATTTTTTTATGTTTTTAATTGATATTATAGAAAAATATTATTATGATTTCTGCACATCCTAATCATGTAAGCGTAAACTTTGCCAAATTCGTACACCTCCTTTTGCGTAAGTGTTGTAAAAATTACAACTTTTACTACACATATTAATATATAGATGCCATTTTTTTCCATGTGTGATACGCCATTTTGATTATAGCATACGTACAGACTTTTCTACTGTTCACTAATTGATATACAATTGATATATGATTTACCAATAAATAGTTATAACGTAGAAAAAAAACTTTATTTAATACCCTATTCTACTGAAGAGAAGTGAGAGTGAGTTACTAGTTATGTGATAAAACAACAATTACAACTATAAAACTGTATCAGGCGTCTTTTCAAGGACTGATAAAATATTGTTAGGTATCATTAACCTCAGATCGAATCCTTAATGATAAGTTAAATTGCAAATAGTAAAATAGTATCTTTATAACCAGACTTAATCACAAAATACAATACCATAATATTATTGTCATCGATGTTCTAATCGGGAAATATTTGCTGAAAATCTTTGTCTATGTGTTTGAGAAGCTCAATATTTTTTTAATGGGATAAGAATAGCTACCGACTTTGATTTGACAAACTTCAAAAAGGACTTTATAAAGGATTGTAGTTAGTAAATCTTGTCGGTATTAGGTTAGGATAAAAATATCAGTTTGTTATTATGAATTAAGAAGACTTCGGATGTTAAGATTGTTAGTGTAACTTGGTCTATTAGTAAGTATTAAAATTCGTCCAGTTACTAAGGTATTTGTCCCAATTGAAGTTGGTTACAGGTGTATTGCTACCATTGAGGACAGATGATCGTCTTTAGTATAAGCCTGATTGGCAACCAAGGACAACTTTTAGCCTGAAGTCGAAGCTGTTCGAGCATTGTGTCTTACCAGTGATGAGATATGACTCCCAGACGTGATGGTTTACTATTGGACTAATTCGTAAATTTCAAGTCAAGTCGCGGACTATGAAGAAGGCTATGCTCAAATAAATAATACTCATTTTTTTAATAATCAAATCATACCAAGTGAATGTTAACAATTTTTTTTTGTGAATGTTAACTTTTGTAAGAGTATGTATGTCTTATTGGACATTATTCGGTAACTAGCAGTAGATACTTGGCATGGCATACTGAGATAAATAAATTTTCTTCCCTCTTTTGTATCTTACGTAGAACGAGATTAATAATATAGTGAATTTATGTATACCTAGAAAGTTATATTGTCATAACGACATACATGATTTACAATCATTTGCCTTTTCTTTTTGTTTCTCTTGCCAAATATCTAATTATGTTCATTTTATAATCAAGTATTTTATTTTATTTATTTATTTGAACTCTTTATTGTTTGTACATTATAAGAGAAATATGCAATTGTAATAATTTTAATCAGTAAGAATAATACAATAGGCGGCCTTATCGCTTACAAGTGATTTCATCCGGGCAACCCAAACCAAGAAAATATATAACTGGACAAAACTTGAGTAAAGTGAACACTTAATAAAACGTAAAATACAAGATAGTGGATTATTACACATGCAAATCACGGGCTGACGTTAACAAAGAAACGAAGAGAAGAAATGAAAAGTTTAGGAATCGGAATGTTTCAAAGTAAGACAATGGTTTTTAGGTTTCTTTTTGAAAGTATATAAAATTTCGGCTTGTAAAAGGTAGTGAAATGCATAGGGTTTTGGAATACTAGGTTTTGGAAAGATCGAAGTAGTTAGAGATAGTTAATTTTTTTTTACAGTACTAAACAGAAAATATGTGAGTATTCCGGCGAAGACAGATAGGGAACCATTCGACTTTAGCACGAAACTTGAAAATATGATTATATTTGTGCAAACCGAATATAAAGTTTATACAAACATTTTGTAGAAGCTGGAGTTTATTAAGTGTCCCTCAATGAGATCTAAATAACGCATATCAGCATCGTAAAGAACAGGCAAAATTAGCAAGAGTCATTTAAGTAAGATAGGTAGAAAGTTCCTATTTTACGTCCAAAGGAAGCAAAAAGTGTTCGACTAATCTCGTTTATTTCAGAGATCCAAGAAAGAGAAGAGTCCAAAAGTATTCCTAAACGTTTGACAGTTTTAGTATAACGTATATGGACACCATCAAAAATAACCACAGGTAACTAGGGCCAGTTGATTTTCCAAAGCAGTCAAAGTTTACCGACTATAATTACTTCGCTCTTATCAGGGATCACGCGCACACCATAGGATTAAGCCCAAAATAAAATTTTACTTAGTTCATTGTTTAAGTTGTTTATAGCTCTTGGTTACCCAAATAGCGGTGATTGAACATATACCTGAAGGTCGTCAGCATGTAAGTTGTAACAAGAAGATATATGAAGACAGATAGAATTGATGAAAATTGCAAAGTGAAGAGGGGACAATACGCCCCCTAGTGATACACCAACATTCACTCACGGCTCACGTAGAAAATCTGTCGCGAACACGTTGTGGGCACATATGTAAATAATATCGAAACTAATCAATGATAGTGGAAAATATATCAATAGTGCGGAAATTCCCAATAGGATATCGAAATCAACACAATTAAAGGCATTGCTAAAGTCTAACAATACCAATATTTTGAGTTGATTATTATTCATCCCAGATCAGCTGTCGTTGTTAATTTAAGCAAAGCTATGGCCGTACTGTGGCCACGACATATATCAGACTGAAAAGGACTAAGGATTAAATTTGATTGCAAAAAGGAACTCAATTTTTGTTGGATAAGAAGATCTAGTACTTTGGATAGGAAAGGAAAGAACGCAATTGGACGATAATCCGATAAACGATTATGAGGGATTGTTTTTTTTTAAAAATAGGATAATCTAAGGATCTTTCGAATATGTAGAAGAGGAAAACGTTGTAACAGGAAAATTGAATATTGAGGTAATGACAGGTAAGATAATTTCAAGATTAACGGTTCATATTAATGCAAACTATACTGACGACATTAGACAGGATCGACAGACACAAAGGAATTTGTATCAAAGTAATTATGAAGTTAATGATTTGATGCATGCATGAATGCTACAGAAATTGAAAAAAGATAAATGAAATAATTTAGATCAGTAACAAAAATGCATTGACATAAAGTTATTAGACTCCCGACGCCTAGATTACCGAAAAAATTTCAAACCCTCGTGCGATATAAATTTTGTATGGATTTATAATTAATAGATAAATAACTGGATATACATTACATAAATAATTAGATATATTCTATTTATTACTAAATTCTGCGTTACTTATATTCTTACGTCTCTTTAGATTTATAATCTGGATGTTCCACGGTGATCTTAATATTATATAACGAACCCGTATTCAGACATTCGAGTATACCGTAGGTACCTACCCCAAAATATTGTAGAAGAATAAAACTGAGTACTTGGGTATTTATGTATAAAATATATAATTATTATTTATTATGGCGTATATCAAAATGCAACGCAGAGTAATTTTAGTGGAAGTGCATGCCGATTCTTTTGAGAGGAAGTTTTTCAAATTGTCTGTATACCATATTGCATATTTCAAGGATAATAAATAATAAAGGGTTTTACGAGCGCATGGCGACGCTTCTTCGAATCAACAATCAGTTTGTACCACCGCATTAGATATTTCATATCAACTTTAATTCACTGCACTCCCTTATTTTGGGAAAAAGTGCGTAAACAAATGTTGAATCTAAGTCCAGTGCTATTAAATTGTGACAGGCGTTACAGGTTTAAATATATTAATAATTAACTTATTTTGCAGAAAAGTGTACTATGTTGGACAATAGGTAATTGAACTTTATGTCAGTAACACTAAAAATCATTTGGTGAAAAAAGACCCAAAGCATCAATGTCGCATACTTTAACACTTGAATATCATTTATTTTGTGGCGTTTCATAATCTGGTAAGTATTGTACATAAAAAAATTGTTCAAAGAAACCATTTAGTACCGAATGTCATCATAGATCTAAGAAGTATATAACATACACTAAGAAGTTGTAGAGTAAGACACGGTTGGCCATAACCACACGTTTTTAGTTTATCAAAAACAACACTCTGGTTTGTTGGATTTGAGAATGTAACTTCCTAAGTATACCTTTAATTACTCTAAAGTTACTCTCATCCTTTGAGTCAATAATACCTAAAATTTGACTCGCGGACATTGGTAGGTGATACTCAATATGATGTACTATAATGATCAGGTGTATATAGAAAATTAAAAATAACAAAGTATATTAATCAATTATTTATTAACATTTATAATGTTATCATTAAATTATAAGTTACATTAATGTAATACAGAATGTTTTTGGTTTCTGAGGGCACACTAGGACAGTTGTTAGATCATAATGTTTGATTTATTAAACAAGGTTGGGGATTCGTCAGATGTTTTCTTGGTGCTGACAATAATGTGCACCACACGTAATACTCCCATTAAGACTCAATGACGGCCTGGCTTTCGAGAATGCTAATCATTTCACGAATCCAATTTTCCAGATCGGGAAGAGAATCTCCCGCTAGTCTAGGCCAAGGCAAATTCTCAGGCCAGAAGCGGTCCAGAACTCTACGGAGGAAGTCCCTTACAGTTTCAACAAAATTATCGGGGAGGCTGGGAAGACCATCAGGGAAGATGAGGTCCAAGATTCCTCGGACCCATTCCCTGAAAGAATCCAATGAGTCTACTGGTGGCCTGGTTGGAGGGGGCCAATTTTCAGGCCACAAGTTTTGAATAAATGCAATGAGGAATTCCCTGATAGCCTCAGCGGAAATACCTTCAGGCCTGACTCTTATTATTAGTGTTTGGATCCATTCCACAAAAGACTGAATAGCTTCCGGAGAAGGCCTTGGTGGAGGAGACATACCATCGGGCCACAGACGGTCACGTACTCTTCTCAAGAAGTCAATTACGTCCTGTATCGACTCAGGTCTTAATGAAGGAACACCATTAGGCCAAACTTTAAGAAACTCTTCCACAATGAAAGCTTTCATATCTTCAAGGTTAATTGGAGGCCTAGGAATGCGGAAAGTATCAACGGACTCGAGTTGATCAAAAACATCGTCTCGGGGTCGGAGATTAGCAAGACGTTCAAGAAGTCTGAGAATAAGGTCAATTAAGGTTTCTCTGTCAATGGAACCGCCGCCGATGAAAGCCTCAGGTTCGAAGTCGACGACGACGGGGCCGTCGTATTCGGGCTCATAGGCGTCAAAGTTTGCCCTGGCCGCGGCCAGAGCGAAAAGAGCGAAGACAACCAGTAGCTTCATCATTGGTCGCCTGGAAACAAAAACACTATCTAAGTTATTTGTGCAGATTATTTTTGTGAATAATCTGGCCTGAATCTACGCTAACCTTACTTCTCGTGGTGCACCCTGGTGAACAGATTCCGTAGTAAGAGGTGCTGGGTTCTATTACACCCAGTTGAGTACGGCGGTACTTGCACTGTTATAGCAACCCGCGTGGCTAGCAACTACCCTTCTTTTTTTTAGTCGGTAACGTTTGACTGTTGTTGCTGTCCATGGAGCTTACCACTACCATCAGACACAGGTTCATCTGTTCGTTTGTCGACTGGTTATAAAAGTAAAATAACTCTAACAAACATGAGTAACCGTATTAACAACTATTTATAAAATTTAAATGTTAATATTAAATATATACTTACTTTCAGCTCCGTGCTTGTTACTGAAAACCGATGTCGAAATGAAAAATTGAGGACCTTATATATGAAAACTTATCATCATATTAGTCGTGATGACTAATATTCATCAATCATCACATTATCTGCAGGTATCGATATATCGCTAATGAGCTAAATTATGTGCATCGCAGGGAATCATTTTATTATTAGACTAGCTTTTGCTCGGGTATTTGTATGCATGTAGTATTCCAAATCCACTAAATAATATCAAGATGCTTCATGTTTTTCAAATCTTCCACTTTAAGCTAAATCACCCTAACAATGTAGATTAAATTCAAGTTTATGGAACAAATACGAAGAGATCGGCGCATGAGCTGAATGCAATAACGGCAAAAGCTTGTAGCATTCTTACATTAGTGGAACGACATGAGAAGCGAGTATAAACAAATTAAAATATTGATTTTCAAAACAACCACGCGACGCTTTCATACGACACTTTGGAACTTATAGCTGACAAACTGATCTGTCACGGTTTGTAACATTCAAAAACTGGAATAGGAAAAACGTTTCTTTTCGAAAGAGGAAAACTTCAAAAGATGACTTTGTATGTCAATATATTGAACTTAAATCCGGTAAAAATCAAAACGACAGCATAAAACTTATAAACGATGACATTTCTTCTATAAAGGAATAATTAATTAATATAAAGTCTCCTTGGGTCCGAAAACAAAAAAAATATTTCGTATGGTACACTTTCATTAAAACGATACTGATTTGAAAAAAAATATCCTTCACAATATTGTAGAGAACACTCCATAACAAAAAGAATCTTAAAAAACATACAGATCGAACCTATTTAGACCAACAACGTAAGCTTTTGGTACATACTAAAAATGAAATGAAAACAACCACAGAAAGCTGGAAAGGGGATCCTAACTGTAAATTATGGTAAAGGAATTCCGAAAATTATAATTCAACTATTAAAAATAGCAACAGAAAAAACAAAAAGTGATATTAGTTGTCAAGTGACAAATTGCTATAAAGATGTAATAATAATAATTGAACTACATGCAAGCAAGATTAAAATTGATAAAGTGTAAAAGATAATAGACCCAATGCGAATTAATTAGTAGCTAAAAGTGCATCAGCTCCATTCCACGCGCCTATACCAATTAAACATAATTTCCTCAAATAGTTTTTGCACTGCCTTCTTAGGCAGTAAACATTAAAAAGTAGTTCTACGAAACTATACTAATATCGATACTAATATTATATATTAATTATTTAAAAAACTAAAAACACGTTATTTTACTGCAAATAGTTTGGTACCTAACTGTGCTGTATTTTCTTAGTTTCGTGTCTATGAAGGAGAAATAATCTTCAAAATTACAGCATCAATTAAATAAAAAACACTTTTTTTTGAAACGTTAAATATTCCGGATAGATATTGCGAAAAATTTAAATATGTTTCAATAATATTAAATTCATATTTTGTATATTTTCAAAATAAATATCCCTGACTTTGCCTGCGGTAAAGCTGATAGGAGTGAAACTTAAGAAACCATTTATTGCCTGTGGCGGAAGTGTGAAGTAATGGAATTTAGGAAATAAATAACACTGATGTTTATCATAGATTAATCTTCAGCATGTTATTTTATATGCTAGTTGCTGAGTACCGCATAATATCTTTACGTGCCTGAGATATATATATTTCTATCTCATACTCCGAATTACATTCTGATTGAAATATAAATGTAAAGAAGTCATTCAAATAGCCCCTCCGTAACGAGAGCGTCCATGACGAAGGGCGGGACTGAGTTTATATGAACTTCGGTGCAGGTCACGTAAGCCTTGCATATACCTTCTGACTGCTGGCACGGCAAGTAGGGACAGCGATTCCCTAGGGATGTGAGACCGATTATTGAATCGAAGAATCCTTTACCCCTCAGGTAAGTCTCTTCATCTGAAGAGTAGGGGCACCGATCCCTTAAGATGCAAGACCCATTACCGGACAGCAGTTTTTTTCCTTTTGGGCGATCTATGCAAGATTAGTTTTGGTAGTTAAGAAACGTCGTTGCCCCATTGGTCCCCCTATAGATCGTCGTGGACCTTACGTACTTGTGGACCACTTTGGGAATCTATATCCTGGACGGTTAGTTTCTTATTGTGTTGGCCTAATGTAAATTTAAATCGAGGAAATATATAGAAACATTAAGTTAAAATTTACGTTTTTGATTTAGTTACAGTGACGATTAATCTTAATAATTGCTGTAGCATTTCAGATCATATGTATGAATATACTGTGTGTTATGCTTTGTAGTCTAATATTTAATACAACTTAAAAAACTCGCGTATCTTTTTCTGTCCATCAAACACCATCTGTTTTGCTCATGATTACATTTATACACGAGCAACTGGATGAAAATTAATCTGTGATTTATTTATTTAAGCTTTATGCAGTTGTGTTCGTATTAGTAATATAATTTATATTTAGTGTACTCATGTATGGTAGTATCGTATACTTATGATCGCCGACACGCACACATGTGTGGGTATGTGCTGTTTTGACAATGGAAAGTGCTATCAAACCGGTAATTATGAAGAATATGAGGAAAATATATTTTTTATTATATATGGCTATATTTTCAGCTTACTAAGGACTGACTACCAGAATAATCAAGGTACCAGACAATACAGTAGTGTTTACTAGGTGTAAGTTGATTGCTTTTTACTTGCAAACTAGCTGTGATAGTTTTCTTTTAAAGATCATCATCGCACATATGTATTTTTTTCTGGTTGTATTTGTTACGAATATTTGTTAGTAAGGACCGAGACGTGTAGCAGCTGGTTGAAGCAAAAAGATAGTAGCTAACCACGTGGGGTTCACAGTCACAATAATACCCAAAATAAAATTATTATTGATATATAATATTAAGCCAGTAGAATAATTATGGTACTGCGAATTCAAGTTGCATTAGAATTTGCAGGTTGAATGCATTTCTGCGTAGTCCAACATTCGTACCTCAATCGATCCTACTAAAACTAACGTTGGATACACGTGTATTTGCAGTTTCCATAAGTTTCCTACATTCCAAATAATATAATTGTATTTCAACTTGCTTAGAACTATAGCATTATATACCTAAAATCCGCAGTGAAACTTAGTAAATTTTTTGACTGGACACAACACTTTGGCATTTTTATACTTTTTTTGTTATATGGACCATATGACGTCATATCTTGACGTTACTACTAGCTACTACTAGCTATAACTCGTGTTGACACGTATAGTGCGTCCCCTCATACTTGTAAAACTTTCGAAACGGTAACCATATAAGTAATCTGGGCACACTTGAATAACGCATACTTCTGTATTGATGACCTCCACAAGAAGCATGAAGTGCACAGGTAACGTGTTCAGTTTTTCGCGACGAGTTCTTAAAAAATACTTGATTAACTATTACAAAACTTATGCTAGGTTCCCTGTAAGAAACATTTGAAAGTGTGTTTGAATTTACACATCTGAATAAAACATAAAAATATTTCAAAAGACATTTTTAATTTTTTTAAAACGGTTCTTGTAATTGTCATTTCCATATGTATTTGAGAGTACCTGTAACATTGTTACATTTAAATGAGCAAAATTTAGTATATGTTATCTGTTACAAAATATTCATGCACAAAAACATTAAATGAAATAAATTTACTGAACTTTTAATTTTATAAGTACCTACTTAAGACACGAAACGTTAAGTTAAAAATACCGAAAAAGGAACTGAAACACGGACATTGCTAGTTGGTACTAAATATAAAGTATTAAAGTGACCAGGTGTGTTTATAAAACTAAAACTTACAAATCAGGTTACTTATATCAATATTTTATAGCTTCAAGGATATATCATTAAATTAAAACGTAACAGTAATCAAAATCTTTTTGTTTTTAAAAGTCACACCAGTACAGCTACTCTTGATGGTAATCGTAGCTGAAATTGCAGATCTAGCTTCCGGATTTAGATTGTTGACAACGTTAATATAGATAAGTCGATTACTGCCTCTTCGACGTTCTTTACGATAATACCTACAAGTAGCCTAGTAGGGAAGGGGACAATTTTCTGATAGTATAGTATTTGGAGCGAACCTAGTTGGACGAGATACATCATCAGGCCAGATTCTATTAAGTATTTGAAGAAGCCTCTCTCTTAGTCCCTCAAGACTGATATGAGGCAGGTAGAAGTTGAATCTGCTCAAAGTCTTCGTTAAGGCAAAAGCTGAACCCGCATAAAATCGATGGGTTCAGTGCCAACATGAATGTGCTGAGGTCAAAGTCTAGCAAGAACTTTGTTAAAACGCGAGCAAAGCTCCAGTTAAACAACTAGTTTTTAAATAAAACATTTTCTATTGACAACTGCGATTTTATTTCATTTCTAACTCTAGTCCCTAAATATATTCAACTATCTTTGAACGACGGCCCCGTAGCCTAGTTGGTAGTGACCTTGCCTGCAAAGCTGGGGGTCGTGGGTTCGATTCCCGACCGGGGTAAATATTTATGTGACAGATAAATATTTGTTCTCGGGTCATGGGTGGGTTAGTGACGTGTTATTTGTATTGTCCATGCCACCCGCGAGACATGGTATCCTACTGCGGAGTATGAGTGTCTTAGCGTTTATCTCTGGTTTTGGTAAGAGGTACGAGAATCGATGCCTATTTTTTTGTAATAGCAGATTACCCAAAGCCATAACTGCATGCAAACCTGGCAGAGGAACGACCCATAGTAACTTATTTAGTACATATATACATATTTAATTCACAAGAAATTCATAAGTATGTGACTGCTTTTTAGGAAAATATAAATTATTTTAATTAAGACAAACTGAAAGTTCTTTAAAAATGTCGACACAGTTAATTTCCTGTTACAAAAGTACAACGTTATCGAAAAAGCCCCTATCAATCTTTTAGTTATAGTTGTTCCAGAATAAAGTATATAAAATACCACTTAGAGCAGACCGTGCCATGAAATTGGCGTAATGAATTATTTAAATTGGCATGTCTCATAAAAAATGGGTTCTAGCTTATCGTCTAGGTAAATTTATCTATAGTTCGAACAAGAAGAAGAGATAGGCAAATAAACAAAACAGAACGTTAGACTTAAAAACATTTTTTATCTAAATCATCTACAACTACAATAACATTAATTAACATCATATGTTTACACACACATAAGATTCTTCAGATATTTCCATAGTTGATATTCTCAAAGTTTTGTGAAGTCTTTCAGCGGACCTGCTGGACTATGGCTTGTACTCCTCAAATTATGAGAGGAAACACGAGCCCAGCCTTGGTATTTTAATCGGTTGTGATGATGAAGATTCTCCAGAATATTCTTTTGTTAGATATATAACTGAATTTCTTAGTGTATCGTAAATCAATAATTAGTTTTACTATTAAAATTTTCTTTAACTTTTCCAACAAAACATTCCGTATATTGTTATGATATGAGATGTAAATAAAAATAACTAATGCAATATGAGACATAATAAAAATCTCGACACGTTGGTAACGTCCCTAGTGTTGCTAGTGTCATGGGTGGCTATGATCACTTACCATCGGGGAGTCTAGACATATCACTTATTTACTAAAAAATACGTGTTAGCTTGTATTGTATTGATTACCCAGTGTTCATTTATGTTACAAATTAAGCTTAAATTGTTTTATTTCGTTGAACGTAGGTCGTTGAATTTGTGCATAATTATAATACTGGCAGTTAGCTTTTTTTGTTTTTCGAAATGGCTGTTTAGTTGGGTTGACAGATAAAAATATAGAAAATATGGTTGTGACGCTTGACATTGAAAAATATACATACATGTTTTCTATTTACTAATCATTAATACATTTAAATTGTTATTATCAAAATAGTTTTATTTCTTAGCGTAGCTCTAAAAATAGGACTAACAATTTTACATGTCCTCCGAAGCCGAAAGTGCTCAAATAATTCATTCTGGTCACTCATCCAGCCACCGACCGTCACTGTTGCTGTTGCGATAACTCAGAACCAACACTATCCGAGCCAGGAACGCCTTTACATGTGAATAGTTTCAATAAACTTTTCATTTTCTACTTCCAATGATGCGATGTCGTGGTACAAAGCGATTTCAATCCAATATAAAATCGTGGTTCTTTCTAACTGATCTTATTTAAGCCGAATGAATGGGGCCTGTCCGGGTATTAAACGTGTCTATTCAACTATTATAAAAGGAATTAGATCCAAATAGAATTGTAAGGGCGTGCGCACACTGCCGGTTCAGTCGTTCTTGTTGAATTAATGTTTTGTTATAACCAACAGAGGTTTTATTTTGGATTGAAAATACGTAAATATGAACGCTTTCAATACCAAACCATTGGTTTAGGATTTCCTGTTTCGCAGGAGACGAGAACATCTTACGAGCCCACGATCTGAGAAAAAATAATTATGTATATTAATAACTCGCTTGGCGATATGGTTACTATATTGGACCACCAGTTAAATGGTCTTGACTTCGATTCCCAGACAAGCGGACATCTCGAGTTAATTTTTTTTATTTGGTTCGGGTATATGCGTTGCCCTTGGCAGCCGCGATACAGGGAATTCTAGTGAGGTTAAGAGTGTGTAGCTTTATATATCTGTCCTGGATAGGCATTGAACCTGGGGCATTTGACTTTAAAGGTTGAATATTTTCAATTTACATAACCGACAGTCGAGCAGATCCATTTAAGAGTAAGTAAGGTAAGTTTGAGATAAATTTCCAGAGACTCAAGCACAGGTACAACGAAGCCAGCCTCTCGGTATCCTACAGGATAAATTTTGGTAAATATGGCATTACATTATACATTTCCCTCATCTCCTTCCCATATTCTTCTGAACGGAACGTCTTTATGGTTTGATTTTTGGTGTATTATATTTGGGAAGATGAAGAGTGCCATAGGTTACTCTTCACCGAGAAAAGACATCTCCGTGGGAAGATCTATAACGATGAATATACCAATCAAATTGAAAAAGTGATTAAAATCAAAGCGTTGTGTGGTAACTAATGATAGAAAAGCAGCGATTGCCTAGTGGTTCGTAAATTTGACTCCCCAACAGGCGTGAGTTCGAACCCTGCACTTACCTCTAATAAAAAAAGATATATGTGTATAACAAGTTAAATATAACTTCCTTTCTGTGAAGGAAAACATTGTGAGCAAACCTGCATATCACAGTCCCCATAATGTTCTCGAAGATGTGCGAAGTCTGCCAATCCGCACTTGACCATGGACTATAGCCTGTACCCCTCACACTGCGTGAGGGGACCCAAGCCCAGAAGTGAGACAGTTATGGGACGATAATGATAGACAGAAATCGACAACTTTTTATTGCTACTCTTTTTCCCAGGGGGGTGAAACCACAGATAACATCCGGCATTCAAAATTTTATCTATTAAAGGAGGCACTGTAGAGAAAAAAAGGGTAGGTAGCACAAAAAGTTACTGGTACGGGAGGATATAAAGCAGCGCTGCAATGAGTGCAGCCCAGTTCACTAAGACACGCCTTCAGAGAACGTTACTCTGCCCTATTACCTATCGGTTCTCTCGTGTAAATTGTTTTTGTAATAATTAAACTTTTTTCGTTTGTTAAATTATTTTTTATATTATAACAAATTATTTATTATCTTAGACTATAGCAAGAGAATACATCGCCTCGAGTAGATAAGGACACAGCAGGAGTGTCTCGTCGACAATGTGCTGTCGTCTCATCTAATAGTTAATTCATGCAATTGAGTAGACCTTGAGTATGCGGTACGCCAATTGGCGTAATCACGACGGCTTCATCTAACGGCAGTTTTTCTTGTTCCCCACTTTTGTTTCGACAATATTTCGCGAAGATCCCGACTTTAGGATATTTTGCAACGATCCGCGATTACGTATGACGGTATATACGTTAAGACGTGCGTGGTACCTCCCTACCTCCCACAAAGGAAAGGCACTACAATAAATTAAAGTAGCTAACAGACCACCACCAACACGTGTTTTGCTTCGAACCGGAGCATCATCAGGTGTTCTGCAATGGCTTATTTACGCTTAAGAGTGTCATAACATACTTTGTAAACGAAGTGATTCAGATATTACGAATCCATACTCATATTATAAATGTGTAAGTGTGATTGTATGTTTGTTCTTCATCAAGACGTAACAGAGATTCATAATGGTATGAATTTTGATTTGGAAAT
>DWPA01001180.1:0-19684 GCA_018251375.1 Calpodes ethlius | reverse complement strand
ATATTATGTCCTTGCCGCAACTGCGTTTACGTTAGTATCAACAGCAATGTTATGTCATGCGCGTTCACGCCCTAATTAACGCGATAATATGGATACGTTATGAGCTTAGCTACATCAAATGAGTTACGTATAAATTTTATTTTCGTATAATTTGTGTATCGATTTATACCGCGCTAAACTTAATCCACATCTGCCTGCCATTTAACGCATTAATTAAGGCGTTGAGACACGAATGTGGCAGGCGCAGTACCTATGTCTGTACACTAGGTACAATCAGAGTTTGATTTGGTAGGATTTGTATTGATATGAACAATTTGGTACATTTTTGGTGGACAATAGTGGTACAATACATTAAATACAAATCGGTATACAATATATGTATACTTATCCTTTGGATGTTCAAGGGTTTTGGTGCTAGAGAGAGGGAGCGGCCGTAACTGCGGTATTATGATACTATTAATCCCAATGTAACTGTTCAAACTGTGATAGTTGAATCTCTATAGATTTGGAACGGTCCATCTTACTAAGTCAGTATGGAAACTGTTGATTCGTTTCAGTGATTTATTATGACTGGGTCCGGAGAAATTTTCCTTAGTAAAATTATGAAAAAAATATGAGTTAAAATATGTATTGTTTTGTAGTATCATAAGTTTTATTTTGAAAAATAAAACATATATTTTTAAGTTAATATTTTTATTTCATTCAGCTCATGTTTCATTTACAGAAATATATATTTTTTAAATGCAATACAAAACAAAAAAAAAAACCTTTTAAAAATACATATTACAAATGGTTTTTTTTATGCCACAAGATTAGCAGAAAGTTTTCAATCCTGCCGTTCTCTTGCGACCATATACATCTGTGAAATACTTCAAATAAATAAAATAGTTAAATTTTGTATACGAATTAAGTACTAGATTTGTTTCTAATCGAACCTATGCCAAATAATATTTAAAAATAAGATCTTAAATATTGTATATCAAAAACACGTAAAAATGAAAACGACTTATTTAGTGATCTATATAAGAATAGCTTGGTCAGTGGAAATGTGATAAGGTGCCGTGCTTATATAACATCACAGCGATGTTGCGTGTTGGCAAAGCATTTAGGCCGCACCCTGCATCGAAATGAAATGATTTGGTAGGTGCTATATAAATGGTAGATACTATTACAATATATACTAACGGGGCTGGATCTGTATAGTAGTAGATAAAAAAAATACAATAGGATTCGATGTCGATATCCTCGTCATAGAGACATGGTAAGCCTTTGTAGCCTCCATGTGTCCGTGAAGGTATCTCGCAGAAACAAATAAATATATGTATATATATATTGAATGTTTATTTATCAATTTATCACCGACTTAGTCTTTGTTAAATCCGGCGACAGTGACACGACAAAGTCAAAATGTCGCAAGGCCACCACTATTCACCCGAGCGTTAATTTGTAGTTGTGTTCTCCACAACAACATGAACAACAAGTGACAGTCGTTGGCCTCTAATTGCGATGAGTCGCACCAAATCGCAGATGCTAGCCTATTGCATTAATGTCGCACAACTGAATGCTGGATTATGGTTCTGAGTGGCGCAAATTAGGGAAGGCCTATATCCAGCAGTGGACTTGTAAAGGCTAATAGATAGATAGATAGAAGTGAATGCAAAATATCGCACATTCATATGTGCGACATGATGCATTTTCATACCAATTTTCGCCTGCTGAAGTCAACATCACATTGTAGAATATTTTTTATGACTAGAAAAAGACATCCTGCGTACCTGTAACTTAGAGAGTCTCTGTTTATTGATATACAACAAACAGTGTTAATTGTAGCTTGCGATTTGGAGCTTGCTGCGTGGAGCTTGCAGCTTGGAGCTTACTTAGAGCAATAAATACCTAAAATAATTTCCAATTCATAGAACCAAGAACATGCTACCCTGTTATTAATATTTCTGTGAAACAGTACACGTAGTCTAGACAACATGGCGCTAATTATCAACCGGCTGGCTCGATCTAGTTGATTAATCAAAAGTCGACGAACTATTAATTATGATTTAGTAACTAGTTAGTATTTTACCGACTTCAGGTCACCCTTCAATGTAAAGTTTATTAAGATGAATGTTAATGATCAAATATTTATCTATTTCATTCGTTTACGTTAAAAGTTCTTTTTTATTAATTAAACCACGTAATAATTAATAGCATTCGCGTTGTGTCGATATATTGTATTGTCATACGGAGTTTTCTCTGATATTATAAATGAAAAGCTTTCTCAAAAGCAACATGAATTATGTCTTTTATAGCCAAAGGTATATAATTTGTAAGATATTCAGGAAATCGTAGGAAAATTTACCAATTCTTTCTTTCCAATTTGCGTCTTAAATTAATGAGTCTACGGTTATAAAGCTAATTAGATATATTTTACAGGAATTCCTCTAAAATCGACCGTTTTCCTCATTCTAATGTATTTTTTGTTTCTATTTCTGAGTCACGGTAGTTACTCTGCCTGTCGGACGAGAGAAGACATTTATGTGACAGATAAATGATTCATTTGAGGTAATGTTTTATTTGTACACGAATTTTACATCTATGCAAGCGGCACAGGGCACTAATACATGTTTTTTTTAAATCGATCGTAGTGTAATTTCTCAAATGATTACTTCATATTAATACTATTTAATATTTTATTTTCTTTAATCAGACGAACCATTGGACTAGTTAGTTATGATACTCCTTACGAAGTGATAGGTCCCGGGTTCGATTACCGGCCGAGGGAGACACTTATGTGACAGATATGTGTTTGGTTTCGGTTCACGAGTGTTAGTGATGTCTAATATGTATTGTGTAACCCACTCGCAACAGGAAATCGTAATATATGAATATAATTTTGTAAGGATTAGCATTGAAATGTAATTGTAACAAAATATTATAAATATTTTCCAAGGAATGTTTATATTTCCCTCGCGTACTAATATATAAATTCGAAAATACACTCCGCTTTTATCTTACAACATACGGAAACGGCCTCACAAGGCTTTCTATTTATATCTTTCATGTTGTGTTCGCGTTTATATCTTTTATGGACGAAACGAGCAGAACACCAAACAACAGCGGCGAAATAACAACACTGGTGAGTACTGGAGGCTTGCTTCGCATTCATGCTCTAATCCGGGCCTCGTGAGACCGGCGAGACGACAGCGCCTAACATTGCGCCTGCCGCTACCACGACCATCTCGATAGTAATTCGAAATGCTCCAGCATTCATTTTTTAATTCTTTAAAAAAAAAACATATTTTTTTTTTCGAATGGACAATTGATGTATGTCTTACAGACTTTACACAGATAGAAGGAAATTATAAAAACAACTTTTGTAATACTATAATAAAAGCAAGAAATTATAAAAAAATATTTTTGTACTTTTCGCAAAATTTTTTATGTAAGGTAATTTGGGTTAATAAGAATGGATCTGCACAAAGTAACGCCTGATACTATTATACTAGTATGTATTAAAATTGGGTATGAAAGATGGTCAGACACGCGATATATTTCACTATTTACGTAAAGATTGTATTATTTCATTGGATGTAAAGGTTACAAGTGCTACATTTAAATACTCAGTTTTTGGATTCTATGGCAGTTTTATTTTACAATAGATTGTCAATCCCATTACAAGCTACTAATAAGAAGCTTTTTTGTTTTATTCAATTTGCATTGATTTAAGGAAAAAGACGGCTTAATAACAAGCAAGTTATATTTGCTCGATACAATTGACAATAATACGGCACTTAATAATATTTTCCTAAACCAACGGTACAGGGCAAACGTCTAGAAATTAAATTATTCCAGTATTTATTTGCCCTACTTGTATATTAAGAGAACTGGGCTTTTGAAATCTGGGTTGCTCCATTTAAATGATAAACAAAGTGTGCTGCGTTCCCGCCTAATATTCGTGTGACTACTTTCACATGGGAATGTGATCCAGTTTCAGTCGGATTACGTCAGCTCGACGACTTTTTATGGATAGTGAATGATATAGGCAAAAAAAGTGCTTCCGTGCTTCGGATGTTGCGTGAAGTCGGTCGGTCAGTCACGTTGGTCCTGGTTATAGTCGCTAGTTAACAGTCGTTAAGTCGTGCTGGTGACTTTCAAATGGCATAACAACTTTTGACACTGGTCGTCATATTACTTCAAGAATACCTCAGATTGAAGATCATTTCATAGTTTGTATTTATTTATTTGGGAAACGAGATAGTGAAAATCAGATTTGGAATGTTTCTGCGCGAATCTAATCGATGTAGATGAAACCTCAATCTTCTGCGTTAGTTCAAAGGTGAAGCGATGGTATGGAGGTGTGGGCTCCAAGTGGAACAGTTATAGGAGTATAGTTGGTGGAACACACGAAGTTAATATAAAGGATAAGAGGTAGAAACATTGATAAGCTGTGAATCGCAATGGTTTCCATGCCGAACTGCCGTTCAAAGCCAACCTGTAGTCGATTCCTGGAAAGGCATCGATTTAAACGATGAGTTTAAATTTCAAGCCACGTTCTGTATTTGTGTGTTCTTGTCTTTAAGTAATGTTCATGGTCCACACAATATATTTAATCCTAGTGTATGTCAATAAATGTAACGTTATTATTATTGTCCTGAAAATCGTGAACCGATAGTAATATGTTGCGGCGTCTTGCTTCGTGCCTACTTATAAGTGTATACTAGTATTAACATATGTTATCTCTATGAAATACAAACTTGTTCAAACACGCCAACGACAGAAGCAGAGAGCTTTCGAAGCTTGGATATTTGCAAGCAAGAACGCCGCGTCGCCGGGATTCCGGTTCAATTTCCGTAATTTCTCGCGGATAGACAGTTCTGTGACGGTATATTTAAATCAAGACTGTGAATAAGTTTAAAAAACCGATTTGTTTTAAATATTGATGAGACTTTCAATGAAGTTTACACAGCAAGAAAGGAACTTATTTTAGAAAATTCAGGATAAATTTCAAATTTCCTTGCTAGGCAATATATCGTACATTATTTGGCTAGTTTTTATAAGTAAATCCCCGTTCATGACTACCACTTTTGCATCGACTATTTTAAATAAATTTAAAAATGTTCATTACAGCGTCATTATAGACGGTGGCAATATTATTAACAATTTTTTATTATAATGACGTTGCATTGACAAATTTAGGCAATTATTGTGCAACCAAAAATGTGATTTGAAAGCCAGTTTGAGCCGGTTATGATAAGTTTAAAGGTTCATATATATTCTAATGTTGCTTGTTGCAACGATTTAATACTTCAGCATTAGGGTATAAGGAAGTATTAAATATGTAAAATTAGTTTTTGCAATTGCCTGTTATTAATATGATAAAAATGGCAAACGAACCTACAGTGGCACCATTTGTGTGCCAATGTTAATACATTAACATATTAATAACTATTCTACACTTACGTACATTTTAAAGATACAATATCCTTTAAATTTATACATGAAAAAAGGTTTTCTTTTAAACAAAACTATTCTAATCTCATACATATTGACTGCAATGAAACAATAAGTATCGAGGAAGCAGCGTTCCGTAAGATATTGGAAAACAAAACAATAGCATTTGTCTTTAAAGGGCAAAAGGGGGGGATTGATAAGAAGCACGGTCTTCGAGAGCGGCCCGAGGGTTCTGTTAGCTAGGGCTCGCTTTACGACTAAAATAACACAATGGATCGTTGAGCGCTGCCATTGATGGCACTCGCTTTAACCCACGGAGCGTGCTACTAACGAATGACTTGTAAAAATACCTTTGTTTCAGATAAACAATTAGATACTTTATCGTGTAATCTAATCATTCGACACTACTTAGATGTTATTAACTTATTTATTAAACCTTAATATTTATAAGTATAATTATTTGAGTCAAGTCCTGCAAGCTGAATAACACCATACTTACTATTGTCCCTACTAAGTTGAAATTTACAAAGTACTTTAGTTCCGATTACAATTTACAATGCATATTTGTGACAAGTATGATCTCATGATAGGATGAGTACAATAAGAGGAAATCCCTCAATAGTGACCAATATTGTTACTGTATTCGTTGCACTATAAAAACGTGCTTTTATTTTTCAAACGATTGTTTTTTGATTCCCTCCATATACATCATTATAATCGTTCTTAACCTCTTGTAAAGAATTAATCATCACGGACATCTCATGTGTCCCATGACTATCTTAATATTTTATCAATAGTGGTAAATAAGGAAATAATTTAATTGTTTAAAAAACTAAAAACATGCGTTTATACTTAAAATAAAATATAACCGTCGTTCACTATTAAGGAGTTCCCTTGTCTGAAGCCATTACTTATTGGAATCTCAGGTCAAACTTATCATATCGATTGTCAAGGGAACTAAAGTATTGTGTCAAATTTCATCTTCATTGTATAAGAGGAAGTAGATCTGGTTCAGCTTGCAAAATTTGACTTTAACAAACATACTATTTATTAGTAATAGTAGTAATAAAAATTTCTAGTTAAATAAAAGCTTTTATAAACACATAGACACATACTTAAGTACCAGCGCACGCACGACTCACAATAAAACAAGCGACAAACACTTCACTATTTATTCATAAGACTCACCATTTATGACACGAGTATGCCAACTTGTCTCTGACGTAATCATAAATGGCCTGGAACTCTCGTGTCAAAGTCTTTACAGCGCTTAAGGACTTCACTCTTTTGACACGCCATTAATAGGAGTCGGATGGTGACGCATAGTGCCGCAGGATAGGAAGCTATTTCACAATACGTGTTTCTGCTAAGAGCACATTTTGCATTTTTTTTTTTCACTTTTTCCATTCGCGCTAATGGTTTTTCCGTTTGTGTAGTTTCTGTTGTTGTGTATAGTTTTTCTTTTGTTTATCACGTTCTACGCCTAGTCTAGGACTTTTAAATCAGGAACTCTAATTTTGTATATTAACGATATAGATCAGTTTAGATAACAAGGATATTTTCGTTTAATGTCCTTTTATGACTTAAGCAGTTGAATTAAACGCATAACGAAAAGTCGTTATATCGTACGCGTTAATTTCTATCATACTTATTTCTACTATTTCAGTTATATGCGTATAACAATTATTTACCACCTGCTTATCATATACCTGAGGATTCTCTATGATGTGTTGTGATAAAAATAACGATCGTTTCTGAACTCCGCAGCAGATGCCCTTAGAATGTTCGCAGTAACTACTTAAAGAAGATGAGCTGGTCCTCCTTCCCAAAAATAGTATTCTTGACCTAAGTATCGTTAGGCTCGCCCCTATGTTAACGTGAAGAACCTCGTAAGGCATTTAAATCAATAACACAATTAGTGCTGTTTAAACATTTTTGCTCGTATTTCTCAATTACATAAATATATAATATCACTAGATGTCGCCCAAAGCTTCGCATGCATGCGCATGTGAGAATAGAACAGCAAGAAAAATATTGTCAATTCCTTTCTATCACTGGTTGCTAGCAACGCTTTGTTGTTAGGCACTTACTTGTAATTGGCTAAATTATCCATCGTAATGAATCTTTCTACAGGAATAAGATGTTTATTTGCAGTAAAAAGTAGCCTATAGTATTCGTCGTCTTCCCAATTATCTCCAAACCAAAAATAATACCATAGCGACGCACCGTTGAGCCGTAAAAAATTACAAACGCATTTATAATATGAGTACGGATTGATTGCAAGAATTTATGTTTTAAAAATACAATAAGATACTCTATATTAACATTTTATCAATACTGTGTAACGTCACAAGTATTGACTTTGATATCTTTCTTAGATATAATTGTGATTAAAACATGAGACGAAACATAAATCGATTTTAGCTATTTTAAGCCAGAACTTACAGATGATTGGAGAAATCGATGAAATCGTACCACTTTCCCTGTCGTAGACGTCGTAGAAAAGCTACAACGAATGTATCACCAACATTAATGGAATAATAATGCACCATGTAGCACAGTCGACCATCACGCACGAACCAAACGGTGAAGCGGTGGTCTCGATGTCGTGTCGACGTTCCAGCTGAAAGTGAAATTAATATGATTAAAACATGCTTTAAAATCGACCATTGTAAGGACTCTTATACATAAAACTGACGTTTTAACCAAACAACTCTAACAAAATCGATTGCAATTATCCTTTAAATGTATTTATTCTATGGTAATCTGTATATTATGTCATGGTAATGTAACTGTTGTTGTCTATAGGGTTTGTTCCCAACTAGTTTGTGAAGTTGTAATTAATTTTCTTTGTAACAATCCGGTAGCACAATTTTGATGGTAAATAACTCAAAACAAGCGTGTTACCTTCCTCCCTCCCACAAAGGAAACAAGTAACTACTATAAATTAGAGTGTGTACCAAAATATATGTCAACGACACGTGTTTCACCCTAAAACGGAAGTTAGGCTACTTACAGCCAGTTGCAACCAACTTAAATATTTAACACTAATTCAAATGCTAATTCTTCATTATATTGTTGCACTGAACAGCATTAGACCAATATTTTAATGACGCATTAAACATAACCCAGAACACTAACTTCATTTATTATGTGCAACGTCATTAAAATAAAGATTAGTAAATGCTAATGCCTCTATACTCTAATGGCGCTTTAATGAACAGTTTAGTGCAACAGATTGTTTGTCCAGTTCCGATAATGCTTATGGTTAATGGTGGTGCTTATCTATGTCTCTTTACCATCCTTCTAGAATCAACGATGAAACCTTTTAACAGTTTGGCTTGTAGTAGACACGGTAGTTAGAAGGAATACCCTCCTCCCCAGTCGGTTACATTTTATTCACGTCGGTGGTATGTATAGGTGGTAGTCACCACTTCCTACCAAGTAAGCCACGTGACCCACAATGGGTCACCAACTCGTCGAAGTTACGTACAACAAACAACATTAACACTACTATTTTTCATGGGAGACGTTTCAGACATTCAAATTCATACATTCGAGGTATGCAGACATACGCAAATAGCTAGAGCTGAATCGATCACTTCTCCGACACACGAGTCAGGCTTGAGTGCCGAAGATCGTATTTCCTTTACATTATATCTATAGTAACTACTCCCAACATAATATCCGTTTTCATAACATCACCATCTAGATAAATGTAAAGAGCTATCTAACATGGCTCGATCCCTTTTAGAAGCGCAGACGTGTTTTATATGTAAGTAAATCAGATTTTATGTAAATTATAGTTCAGATATAAATTTAGTTATTTGAACGATGTTTATGAAATAAAGGTATTAAAAAAACGTTACGTCTAATGACGAAGTAATTGACAGCCCTGGCTAATTTTTAGAAGCTTTCATTTAACTTGTAATGTTTGTTTGAGTCAAATCTTTCAAGCTGAAATAGAATTAGTTCCTTTTATCCAATGAATTTAAAATTTGATACACTACTGTAGTTCCAATTGCCGTGCATTGTTATAACAAGTATGACCTGATAATTCACTTAGGGATGGCACCAGACGAGGCAACTAAATGGTGAATAGCCCGTTTACAATATTTTTTGCAGTTTGTAAGCGTGTTATTAGTTTTTTTAATGTTCATGTCATATATGCTATGACCATACTATATCAAAAAAAATTTTTAAACTGTACTCACGATTTTGTAGGAAATTAAATCAAATTTACTATTTTCACTCAAAAGTGTGTATCATTGTGACATAGGTAAGTATTTTCACTTGCATTCCATCTAACGTATTTATTTATATTAGTTGTACAATAAAGAAATCTTAGTAGGTAATATAATAAACACCATGACAAGCTCGCCATATAATGGCCTTCTGAGCTATACAACGATACCTTTATGGTTAATAAATAACACGAAATGGAGCAGTTACTTTAAACAGGATAAGGAAAATCCAATATAATTCTATAAAAGGATTAAATTCCGTATACAGAACATTACAGGCTAAAAAAAGTTACAACACACTCTCTTTTGTTTGTGAACGAATTTTCTGTACTTTTGTATGTAATTTGCAATGTTTTTAGTATGTTTATTTGAGCAAAATCTTGCAAGCTGATTTAGATTACAAAACCTTTATCCAATGAAGTTGAAATTTGACACTATGGTTTAATTCCGAAGACAATGCATTATGACAAATATGATCTGATACTTCATTTAGGAATGGCTCTAGACGAAGGAACTCAAAGATAAACAGTCCAGTTACATTTTTTTTTGGTAAAAAAGCATGTTTATGCTTTTCTATGCCACCCTTCTAATGCTAGAACATTTAATACATACGATTAAATGTAGCACCGAGGTAGTAGCTAGTTAGGCAGGTAAATGATATAGGGTGAGGTTGAACCTGGATCGTACAGGGACCAACAGTCAAGAGGAACATGGATTATAGGTCATTAGTAAGTTGATAGCATCACGAAATTTAGTGTTTTTTTTTGAGTCAATGGTATATGAACCGTATAACGCTTCAAATGTTGCATTTCACACAATATGTAAATAAGATTAGAAATTTCTAGAATGAAAGTAATTTAGTACGACGTTTGACACAGTAAATTAAAGACCTAACGAGCGTAAATGTAACTCATCAGATAGGCTATGTAAAGCGAGTTCGCTTGCTCTAGTGATTTTCCGCAATTTACTTCTGAATTAACCCTGCTCGGCAAAGCTTTATAAGGAGGGACAGAACCAAAGTGCCGAGCAGTTATTGTGTGATGTCCAATATGTAAATGAGTGGCCAACAATAGTGGTTACACATTAGCCACCCACTTCGTGGCAAGATAGCTAAGGATACCCAAAGATTAATTGAATTTATAGGCCATATAATTGATTAAATTTATTGGCCAAACTGATTATTAAATCTTCTATTGCCGCCAGAAATGCTTTGACATAGCTTAACCGCTTTTACTTAATAATAATAACTAGTACAAAGTCAACGAAATATTTTGAATATTAATAAATTTTCAAATTTCTTAGCGTCTAGTCTTGAACCTCAATAATAATATTTAATTTAAAATCATTGAGCGCGAAATTGCATTCTACTCTGTTGAGATAATATACATCTATAGGTAGGTATAGAATGTACTCTAAGTTCGTAATTAATATCTAACTTATTGCAAGTAAGTTTATAAACAAACAAGTACTGTTTTAACAGGTGTGACGTCTGTCTCAACTCAGTGCTTGACTTGCTCGTTAGTTATAGTTGTTTTATCATTACCAATTTCGTACATTTTTTGCTAATTAAATCCAGTCAAATTCGTCGTTATTGTATACGCTTTATGTATGATGGGAAGAAAATGATGTGTTTGCATTTAGCCCGCCGATTGTACCTACGTAGTGCAATATAGTGTTTTTTCATTTCATTTCATTTCACTTCATGCTTTGAAAATAACCTTTTAGAGTATTATTCCTTACTGTACATATCACTAGTTTATTAATAAAAACTTGTATATGATAAGTTTGCATTTTATTTGGATTCTTTGTGGAAATAAATTGTTTACTTGAAACAACAAAAAAGTTCCACAAGATTCCAAGGTTGATGTTAGTAGGCAACCTTGAATTTCTCTATGTGAGAACATTTTAACGAGACAGCTTTGATACTTGGCGAAATAGGCCATTAGACGCTCCGCCAAAAAACTACTGGCGTCGCGACGTCACTTAGCGAGAAGTATCTCTTGTGGAGAATGACGTGGCACTACAAAATTTGGGGAATTTCGAGGATTCTGCTACTATCCTTCCATATCAACTTTAATAAACGCTTATACGTTCATACTTCTCCACTAGGATTTATGATTTACGAGAACAATTATCTTTGAAACGAAATGGACTGTAAAGTAGTGAAATTTTTAACACTTCACTATATCATCATTGCAATCCATTACTGTCCAACTACGGTAGATTGTTTATCATCACTCAAAAAAATCGCTCTCGTCTGAACACGCCTTCAATTTTAGCTTTTGAGAAGTTTATAATTCTTTCACGAAGAAACACTGACAAATGATTGGCTTTTTAAACAGTAGATACTCGACAGTCAGCTGCGCTCTCCGCCCACAGTCAAATATGCTTCATTAAGATCAATTTTACTGCTCGAAATTCATCATTGTTTTTAAACGGAGGCTCGATTATTGTCCTCGCTTTTTGTTCTCGTCTCTTTGTTCTTTTGTTCCGTTATAATTGGAATGTTTTAAATAATGGAACAGGAGACATGTTGGAAAATATTCCGTTTTTAATGTCAATGTGGTCAGACCAATTTGCAGTAATAAGGACATAGATACTAAATAGTAAATGTTTTACTAAGTGCGTATTTTAAATCCGCCGAATACTTTCTTCATTGGTGCTATTTGTTTGTTCTAGCCTGTATTGTCCTTCAATTGAATAAATTGTTTAAAATTTCAAGTCTCTTACGGAGAAAAAATAATCGAAGTCTATTTCGTAAAATCTCACGAAACAAACAACAACGAAAATGTATTATAAAGCACGTATTGATTTGTGGTATTTATATATTATTATGCTATAAACATGCTATTACGCTAAAAGAGCTCTGTGTAGTCAACTTTGAGGGGCCTACAATTCCAAAAATGCTTTTATTTATTGAATACGTCGGTGTTATATTTGAGCGTGAAGTCATTATTAAGCCAGTTCTCAAAGATCCCCTAGACTTGCAGGTTGTCTGGTTTTTACCTGCCTTTTATTTACCATTCATCCTTATTGAATAGCAGCTCCCGTAACGAGGTGGCTTTCATCTGTTCAATTATTCGCGGCTGTCCTTTTTTTGTATTTCCGTGTTCCTGTCGTAACATTTTCAAATTTGCAAATTAGTTATAATTGGCATTCTGGTCTGATCCAGCATTTATTAGAATTGATGTAGAAATTCCTGATCAATAATTCCCAACTAAGTCGAACTAAATGGGGGTTGGGTTGGGAGTTTGGGACGCATAAATCTACTATACGAAGCGCAAGGATTCTATAGATTCCTCGGAGAATCCTTAGCCTATCTTCGTGTATGCGATACTGGCCTCGAGGGTAGTGTAAAAAAGTATACTTGCTAGTCGTTAATACACGTGTGTAGGTTTTCTGAAATGGCCAGGTTAACCACTTTCCTCAGGTTGCCTATTTATCTCTTGGCCAGCATGGCTTCTTTGATGTCTTTATATGTATGGATGTCTCTTAGCAAAGGTCGGTAGTACCACGCATTGTCAAGTAAGCGGCCGCTCCTTCTACAGTTATTTTGTATAAAATACTGGTTGAACGCTGCGCGCGTTGCTACGCCAACAACTAAAATAAATTATTTGGAATGACATTGACGACACCTGTCGAAAATTGGTCGGACCAACTTAGAAGACCTTTAGACCTTTGTGGAATCATACACAACAATTTTGCTAAAGATCATCACATCATTAAATGTATCGTTTACGATTCTATAAAGGACATACAGAAAATCATTCATTTTTGTATAGAAGATATCTACTGTAATTGAATGTTATATTGTTGGTAGACATAACGAATTTGTCGATGATATTGATTCGTAGCGCTCTCGTACCAATTTAGTAGGTAAATTGGATTTTCCATGGTTATGGAAAATAGTTATTGTTTTTACGACCTACCTTTACCAATTGTACTCGGTTCATACAACGAATACGTGATGCGTTACTTTGACGTATGCAGTTGAATGCAACCGCAACGACAACAGAGAGTGTATGAAAACGCATGCATTGTTCACACGTCGTCGGCGTCGGTCGAACGTCGACCGCATACTTGCACAAAACACACCGCATAGTCCCTGTGTAAACATGTACTTAGTCTACTGGTGCATGTTTTGAATGTAGCCAAGGTCTTTCTATTTATAAATCATGCATAACAAGATCTAATTGGTGGCTGGGTTATGTTAATCATGATAATGTTAGTGATTAACAGATCCACACAAATAGGGTAATTACCAGCTACCTAACTACGTATTGTAGTATGTGTGCAGTATCAGCGAGGAATTAGGTACAAGAGTTTAATATTATGAAGTGTGAATATTTATCCCCATTGCAAGCTTACAAAAGCATTTAAAAAAATTTACAACCTGTCAGTCAGTGATTACGAAGCATTGGTATTCGTTGGATTCAGAAGGCTCAGAACTGATCTGAGTGGCGCAAATTCGGGGAGGCCTATGTTCAGTAATGGACCTTCAAAGGCTGATAGATAGATAGATAACGAAGCATTAAATTGATATGTTTTTTTTTAATCTGATGACTTGTATCGAAGTTAACTTCCTGCATTTATAAACATCATCTTTTTATAATATCAATAGAGATTTTATAGCTAAGATGTATTGTTTCTTGTCAGGTGTGTCCAGCTAGTGGAGGTCGCCAGGCTGCCGTCATGACGCTGCATTGGTGGATGCACTGGTTTTGGGTCACGATGCTGCTAGTCAACATTGGTAAGTTAATTTTAAACAAGTTTGTTAAACGCGTCACGGCTCACCGTGTGCGGGTAGCGGATATATACACAAAGAAAAGACAAAAGTTCACGACCCGAGAATGAATATTTATTTAAGCATTACCCGACTACCAAGGGTCATGTTTTTCGCGCGTATCTTGTGCATAAATTTCTTTTTGACTTGTATCTTCCAAACGGTTGGATGGATTTCGACAGTTTAGGTATAGTTATATTTGTTTTAAAACCAATGTGTGCATAGATAGGTGTTTGGAAAAAACAAAATGGCGGCTTATTCAAATAAAATGTCTAATAAACATTTGTTCTGATAGAGAATGTAGCTCGGAACCTCTCGCTTAACAAGCAAGCCGTTATTTTTAAATTAAACATACGGGTATGACTCAAACTGACTAACGTCATTAGTCAGATAATAATTTGATAGTCTGACTAATTTGCTTCGTATTTGGGGGCTTCCTCAAGACGTCTACCTTTACGATGAGTCGTAAGCGTCCGCATTAACATAGTTACGAAATAGATAATATAATTAATTATGGTAATGTATTTACCTAATTATCTAGTACACTAAAATAGACTCCCAACTATATTAATATGTAACTAAACCACTTTCTAAGATACACCAGCATTGGCCATTAAAACTACTTTCTATAGGCACAATGCTAATGTACAAATTAGGTTATATTTTGTTGTTTTCTTTGTTTACACTGAATATAAATTAACAGTGAATAAGGAGCGGAAGAAGTACACTTTTCATTGATATGTATAGAATATTTTTTTAAATTTTTTTCAAAAGTTTTTTTTTTAATATAAATTAGTACTTAATATGAATTGTGTCATGATTTTTTCTTTTTCGTGTATGTAAAAGTAGTTAAAAATTCGTTTGTAATAATTTACGAAAACATGGCCGTACACTTTTCTGTACGCGATTAATACAAAACAGTTAATATATTTATTGAGAATGTGTTGCTACCAAACAAAAAAAAAACACGAAAATATGGCATATATACATATATACGGTGTTACAGTTATTTCATAATTATTATTTTAAAAAATACGACATACTTTTTAATAACATGCTTCTACATTTAATAAATACCCACACAAGATATCAGGCGGTAATTAGTTCCTCAATAATATTCTCCTTGAATAAAAAAAAAACAAATATCTATTTAAGAAGCGACCAACGGAAAGAGAGTTCTTTCGACGCCTTTCGTCTTATCACCTGACTTGTCCCGTGTCCATTAGGAACGTTAATGGCGACGCCAGTAGTCACTTAACGTCCAGTAATAATTAGTTATTTATCTCAGTAGCCAACTTAGCATGCTAAAGCATTTTACGCTTTAACTGCCCCTAGGTAGCATCATTTAAGAGTTGTTGTGGAGAAACCATAAACATCCTGGCAACACTTAGTCAGCGGGAGATAGCTTTGAACAATCAACGCCTACTGTATATAAGTATTTTGTTTCGCGAGAGGATGCCTTAAAGATATATTACCACTCGGCAGAAATCAAAATCATCGCATCTAATTGAAGTGTCATATAAGTCCGCTCGAAAAATTAATGGCCTTGGCATGTTAGCCGGATTATCTGAATCAAGATTCGAAATCCTCCCAAACACGAAAACGCCTAATAAATTCTTAACAGGTCAACTACCTAACTGCTAGTTTCTGTATAATCTATGCACTCCTTAGGATTTCATTGTGAGGAGTGCTCACACGGTCGTAGTATAATATATAATATCATCATCATTCGTACTTAATAGGAAGTTAACTCTTATTGACTGATAGACAACGCGCAGTCGAATTCGCTAGCTATAGAGGTATGAAATTTTGGACAAGGGTTCCTAAAATTATGTATTAGCTTTCATTAAACAAATGCAAGTTTATATAGATTTCTGTTAACAATGGTATTGCTTTATAGTACACGGGAAATGTCGTTTGTCGAACAAAATGTAATAACAACCAGATCGTCATCGGTTCCCCTAAGGTAGATTATTGAAAACTGCCACCCAGCCGTAAGTTACCTGCGCCCGTAAATTCTTGACTCGGTCGATCACTTATGAGTAGTTCGTGTAAAATGTACACGCGTATCACGTACGCAATATTATGATATAGGCAAAGTTAAACTCATCGTGAACACTGAAGAGCTTGAGCTACCTAATGAGAAGTTTGAAGCACCTCCCGAGTTCCCAGTTGCCCGCTACACAATAGAATTGAAACGTTTGCGTTTCCGCTCCCTCTCCGTCCGACTGGTTATCTCGCGTGTTTCAGTGGCCCTACAACGTTCCGAAGCACTGAGTGGCAGTTGAGTCGAGTTCCATCCGATGACGTTGCCACTTGAGGTTTGAGCGCGGAAGATATTTTTTCCCTACTTTATTTTTAACCAACATTTTTGGATGTGACATTGATGATTCATAGTTGTATATGCTTTTTAAATCATAATGGCCAAGTATCAGTGTGTGACGAAAATATAATCTGAGGTTCCCACACCAACTGTGACAGATATTATATTTAGTTGTCTGTTCCTTCTTAGTTGTACGTTGTCCTAAGTCTCCTCCTCCGTTCTCACAATAATCAAGCAGTGATAGCCTAATAGTTTCCCGATCGTGAAGGCGTGAGTTCGAATCCTGCTCGTACCTCTAATTTTCAAAAAGTTGTGTGCTTATTACAAGTTCATTATCACTTGCTTCGGTGAAGGAATACATCTTGAGGAAACTTGCACCCCTGAAAGTTCCCCATAATTTTCTCGAAGGTATGTGAAGTCGACTAACCCGCACTTGACCATCGTGGTGTATTATGGCCTGGTCCCTTTACATTGCGTGAAAAGACCCGAGCTCAACTATGGGACAGTTACAGGTTGTGATGATGATGATGATAATGATGATCTTCACAATCTTTCCATTCATCCATTTAGCAGCACACTGAAAAACACGTATCTCTTCATAAATAACCTCTGAGAAGTAAGTGACTAAAATGTTTTAAATAATATTGGTAATTACCCTCCGGAAACATAAGTCTTAGTGCCCGCACTCAAAACAATATATTTAGCCTGGATCCTTTACCTTAAATCTTAACGTATTTTATATTGTTAGTTGTCAACCGATTGAAATATATAACAAACTAAGGGACTTGGTGTGTCACTTAGAGACTGACCTCGCAGCTGGCCGCCGTGAGAAAATAATGTACCTGTGGCGCTCTATAGAACCTATTATAAAAAGCAGTAGCCGCGCCTTAGCCGCTTGCTATATATGTTTACGTATATCAAGTCTCTAAAAGTTAAACTAAGCTTAACAAAATACATCGACAAAGACCGTATTAAAATCTATTGAGCCGTTTCATATGACAAGTGCAACTTTATTATATATTATGTGATGATGTGATAACTATTGGCTTACAACTGGTTGGAAATCTTAACATAACTTTGCAAGTAACAATTTCCTACTGATCAAATTCCAACTGGTGTTATCTCAAAGCTATCTTATTAATGCGCGAGTGTTTATCCAAAGTGATTAGACGTGACAAAGAATAGATTTCACAAGCGATGCCCCGTGCGACTCGCGGGTGGTGAAATGACTCCCCGTTCCCATTATAATAGTTTCTCATGACGCAACTGTGGCCTGTGATATGTTTACAATGCATTGATTAATGATAACATACGTTATGACTGACATCTGCGTCATATCGCGTTATTTAACGCGTTAAAAATGACAACACGCGAATGCGGATTACAATTTAGCGCGCTAATTAAATGTCAAATTCAACACAGATTAACGAGAAGCAAAATTTGTATGCAAGTCTAATAATGGTGTCACGCATTCACGTGTTAATTTTATCGCGATAATTAAGGCGCATTGCAGTATTGCCCTTGATACTAGTATAACAAAGGTGTGGCAGATATTATAGTTGCAGTTTATCGTAGATGTTCGCAAGCTTCCGTTTCTTAGATTTTATTTTTTAAATCAGTGTTCTTACACTAGAGGATGTCGTCAACTACAGGTATATTATATTAAACGTGTAAATCTGTTTCCGACCGCGGGAGTAGATGCACCTCTAATTAAAAAAAAATTACGTATTATAAGAAATTATCGCTAGGTCAGATGAAGCAAACTATTGTGAAGAATCTTGCAATCCTGAGAATTATCCAATATGTTTCCAAACGTGTGTTGATTATTGCATCGCATAAATTAAGTCACTTATAATGCAACTTTTTTTCATTGCATATATGGTACTGATAAGGAGCTTAAATTGTCACATTCAAGTACACAGTTCATTTTTGTACAAAGTACATTTAAGTACAGATTTTGTAGATTAAAATCGACTCAACCATGACATCACATCACCCGTAAACAAACCAGAAGCTAACCTAAAATACAAATTTAGAAATGCAGGCCATACAATGCATAATTTGTAGATACTTTCAACCTCAATCTCTAAGACATGTATAACTTTTGAATACACAAAGTAGCCGGAGTATTTAGCTCAGAGACGAATGGATCTCAATGTTTATAATTTTAAAACAACACATCTTTTCTTGTGTGCCACCTGGGAGTCGATGCGTATCGCTATAGTACCGCAGAATGGAGTCTTCAATTCGTAAAAAGAATTGTTTTAAAATATGTGTGCACGTAAAAATAAATTGGCGAGATAATATGTTATTTACCACAGTAATTTTACTGTAAGCAGACACGGCGAATGAATGCCGAGTGAGTTTTATCCAGTAAGAAGAATAAATTGATACTGCAAAAAATGTATTATCTGTGCTGTTACCCATTGAAAAGTTCCCTAGCGTGGAGCCAACCCTGAGTGTGATATCAGGCCATATTTGTCATAAAGATACATTGTCATCGTCAAACAATATGCTGTTTTTGGACTTTTCTCTATACAATATATCTAGATACGAGGAAGTTAATATATCTATATATATATATCAGCCTTTGAAACGTCACTTCTGGACATGAGCCTACCCTTATTTGCGCCACTCACACCATAGTAAGTAATTCTAATTCAGCTTAAAAAAATCGACTCAAACAAACATACTAAGAAACAAAAAAGCTAGAGGTGTGGCTTTAGGTTACCGGGGTTTACAAAATGAATAATACACCATGTGTTAGGACAATTTGAAGCAATCAAGTCCAAAATAGTCCACAGCTATTAAAACCGGTTTACGTTTTTGGACATAAAAGAAATACATATACGATATTTTACCTCATCGACGACTAATAGCCTGACATTGCGT
>DWPA01001179.1:0-19690 GCA_018251375.1 Calpodes ethlius | reverse complement strand
TTACATTATACAATATGTGTGTTTTTGGTAATAATCAATTGTATAAATATATTGTTGCTCGCGGGGTTATTGTTCCAATGACAAGTACCAATAGTGACTAGCGATGGCTTTAAAATAAAGTCGGTTATCGATACTTAAACTTTATTAGTATTACAATAAATTATATTACTAGTAGAAATTACGAGATATGTTTTCAATGAAATATTATCGTAAATATTGTTTGATTACATTGCACGTATCTAAGTATGTACACAAGGTTTGTTTCAAATAAATTAACTAAGCCTGGGTCGGTCTCAGTGGCGCAAATTATGGGAGACCTATGTCCTGCAGTGGACCTTTAAAGGCTCTTAGATAGATATAGTAAATTGTGATAGGTATTTTTTTTTGCAAATTCATGTTCAAAATCTTTTGATTATATTGAAATCATTCTTATATTTATGCCTATTAAGAAATATATATGTTACATATATACAATAATAATTGTAGAAATATAGGTATATATCTAATATAAAAGTTAAAATGGTGATTTGTTATAGTAATTATGTAAGAACAATGTGAAGGCTACTGCCAACGTGAGGATAAACATTGTAAAAATTTTAGGAGTAACAGTGTACAGTTTGTTAATGTTTAATAGTTAAATATTTTAAGAACCTCGATCTTTTTATGATTAAACATATAAGTTGTAAACTATTTCGGCTGTACAATTGCTTATAGTTGTCAAGGTTATGTGATGGAATAGCTATTTGATGTGGTGTTTCTCGCGCTAGGCCGGGTTTGAGTCTATCAGCGATGCCCTAGCGAACTGATAAAAGATAATGATGAGTGATGGTGGTCGCCACCGTTCACTTATCTGAGACTACGGATTGGTATGGTCGACATTGATTATTTACCCACGTGGCGTATCTTTTTTAGGGTTCTGTAGTTAGACAAAATTTTTAAGGTTCCATAATATCAGGAAAACTCCTTGTAAGTTATGTAGTTAGATCAGTTTATTTATGTAGGTTTTATTCCTACTCATATTATAAATACGAAAGTGTGTTTGTTTGTTTGTCCTTTCACGGCTCATTGGAGCGTTGCTATAGTATGATTTTAGGTTTGGAGATAGTTTGAGGACGACGAGTAACCTCGGCTACTTTTTACCGCGAATAAATATCTCATTTCTGAGAGAAGATAGATTACTACGAGCAGCCAAGGTAAAGTTAGTGATTAACAACAAAGCGTTGTCTAGCAATCAATGATGGAAAGGAATCGACAACCTTTTTATTGCTGTTATTTTTTCACACGCAGGCGTAGCCGCGGGCAACATCTAGTTATTGTATATTTCCATAACCAAACGGATAAGCCGATGACCCGACGCGCGACGCACATTCTAAAACTATTAGTTATACATAGTATCTTATAAAATATCGAGAATGTTTCTTTTGTGGCTTTTAGAGATTTTCTTGTATCGTTATTTAAAATGTTTAAAATCACTAATACATAAGGAATATGATTAGTTTTCCTTTTTCATTTACCGAGAACCCATTCAATATGTTTATAATTTAACTGTTAGATGGATTAATTGATTAACGCATAATAATAACGCATATTAATTGATTAATACATACAGTTGTTAAACAATTACTGTGCGAGTGACCGTGTTTAATCAATGAATATTGAACATAATGACATCTATACTTGACCTTATACATGCCGTTATGAATATACTAAAATATATATGTACTGTTTTTTGTTTTTAATTGTATTGCGTATATAAAATAGTAGTGTATTGTATAAAATGGATAGTGTGTGATCTTGTCCAACACATTGTGGTAGAATTCACACACGTAATGTTAGTAATTGTATTATTGTCCTTTAGAATTTTCAATATCAAACCTAATAATTATTTGCATAATATTCAGAGTCATTACAAAAATATTAATATCTCCTGTTTATTTCAGAGTAGACCTACGTTTATTCTGCACGTTGAATATTACCCAGAATTCTAAGTTATAAATAACGCGAAATCTTTAGGTATCCACCGTATCAACACTTACTACAACCCGCTTACCTATACCTCTAGTTCACTTGAACCAAGTCATCATCATGACACAATTAGTTTGAACTGAAACCGCCAGAATGACAGTACACATTGCGTGTTTTGGCATTGCAGCGTCCACTCCGTCTACATGGATAAAGAGTATTGAACATATTTACACTTTTAGCATATTATATAGCGAATCAATAATTAATTTATCATTTATCCTACAAGTAGGAGGAGAATTTCATATCGCTTCTCCCTAGACCATTTAAGGTAAAAATCCAAAGAAATGGTAGCGTATTTTCAGACAAAAAGTTATAAAAAATACAGCAAAAATATTTCATATCACAAGACGTGTGAGAACTAGTTAATTTACGAGGAAACGACATCCATTGCCGAGGAGCAAAGAAACGAATCAACAACTCGCAGCGAGCCCCGGTAGGTACTCCGACTAGGAATGCTATCAGCTCGTCCTATCACGTAAGTATCAATGACACAATCCTGATAACGACCGATAACACCATCCCACATTAGTCACATAACAAAGAACCTGATATCCATGTGGAGCAGACCTGCAGATAATTGAACATTTAATATATTTTGAAATTGATCCTTTATTGTTAAAACATCGGGCGCCGAGTAACATTGTTATTTAGTGATGTGATTCTGAGTTGTGAACGTTACCAACAAAAATACGTATGCGGTTTTGAAAATAGTGTATTTACGGTCATGTGTTAAGTGATAACCATTTAGTTAATATCTCGATTTAAAAAGCAACTACATAGTTAGCGATAATAGATATTAATTCAAAATATTTCTTTTGTGTATCATTTAGTTGATAAATGATAAATAGTCGTCTCTGAGTAAAACATCGAATTCTAATAAATACTGCGTCTGAATCTGCATAATGCTAAAGAGTAGGTATTTCGATACACAGAAGTGTTTGTAATAGTGTGCAAAGATCGGTTCCAAGATGAGTCTAAACAGGAGGGCGGACGGCGAGGGCGCGCCGGCGAACGGGCTCAAGGACAGCGCCTGCTACTTCTGCAATGAGCTCTTCGAGATGGGGAAGTTACAGGTTCAATTCCAAGCCATGTATCTTAAAAATATAACATACTGTAGTGGTTCAATTAAGATTTAAAAATATGTAGCCTATGTTACTCAGTGTTTGTGTAGTATTTTAGGGATAAAATATTTTTTAAATGGAAACTACACATTATTTCGAGATTGTCTTCTACATACTATCTCATTAATTGTACTTATTATAATACATACATACCCTCACACTAAGAAAGAAATTATTCATCACAATTATCCATAACCCAAGATCAAATATTTATAATTATGTCAGGAAAATGTTTGTCCGCTGCGACTGACTTTTAAAAAAAGATAGGTATGCAGCAGGTTAGGTTACCTTTATTTTGTAAAAAAACTGCGTGATTAATCTAAAACCTTATATGCAAATAAAAATATCCATAACGCTATCATATTGAGCCTATGATTGAGCATATGAGGCTGCCATAACATGTGAACAAAGGTTGAGGATCACACTCGGAATTTGGAGTCTTATAACTCGGCCAGCGATATGCGGTGGAAGTATTGCGTTATATTCTATCACTTGTCAAATATTTGATCGCAAACAGATTACCGGAACGAAATGTTGGAAGCCTTATCGCGCCATTGAGCGATCGGTTGCGCACGCGCTGCGTGTTTGCCCAGTGTACCAGTAAGCCGCGCCGCTACGAATGTTATTTTATTTGCTATCTATGTGATAGCAAACTTAACTTATCAATTTGTTACAGATTTATTTTAAGATATTAAATGGTTGCTTCCTTTACACACTGCACGTTATAAGTACGGCATTGTACGTATACCTACAATGAAATCCAATCGCAAACTAAGCTAAATTAATAGATTTTTGCACGATCTTTGGATACTTTCAAATTACTTCACACCACTCACTTATCCGAACATTTATCGATCCCATTAACCCTTTTATAGAAGTATAATGCTTGCGTAAGTAATGAAGGAACGTAATGCAAAGAAAGTTATTTCAAAATTATTTCAATACTCAAGCATTACTCTGCTATAAGCACGAATAGGGCTCTTTACGGCCCTGTGATTGGTTAATCTGATGCGGCCAACTATAATTTAGATTCATGAATAATGTGAAGACAAATGCGGCGATATAAACAATCGATCATTTATTTTTATTTGGCCATGAAACATGAAGCTGACTTATGTATTGCATAAAAGATACTATGCGTACTACATCTACTTGAGAGCTTGAGAGCAAAGTTTTATTTATGAATATGAGGGTTAGGCTGAGATCCCCTCAGAGGTAAGGATGTGGTGTATGAGAAAGTGAATTACCAAAACAGTCGTGACCGACTGCTAAGGTGGAAAATGTTTTTGATCAGTCTGCACCTCATTTTTCGACTCTGGTTCACTATCACTTTGTATTTTACCATACACAATTTCTTGCTGAATTGTTGTTATACTGTCATGTATCTTTAATGTCACGATATCCATAAAGTAAAACTTTATCAGCTCAATTTGTAACACTTTTAAAAGCCTACCTGTAAACAGAGTCGACCTGATTAAATTCCGTTATTCTTAATTTAAATGCGAAAGTCCATGTTTACGTATGTAGGTATAGGTGTACATCTAGTAATCCGATGCTTAAATTATTAAATTCAACTTGCGTTTACGTAATCTCTATAGTATAAACCTTAAGCACAATTCACAACATTAGGAGACTTCAAAACCGTTAAAAATAAATCACTTAAAATAAATATTAATCTGTGGGTTTGTGTAGTTGAAATGTGTGCTAAATATACGTACTACCGGCAGCAACATCTCAAAATGTGCGGCAGTATCCTGGAACAATGCCCGCTGCGTTGCGGCGCCTGGATCCAACGGAAACACAAGGAGACGCATGTCAACGAGTGCCCTCAGATGGAGAAGGTTAGTTGCTAACTCGAAAACTATTCGTCGATGCCTTTCCAAACTTAAAACCTTATTAACCTGTTTAGTTTTGGACATCGAAAGGGTGACACTACCTTACCATGAGCTAAATCTTTGCTGTTTACGTCTAATTCAGCTCGGCATATTTCCAGGCTCGCAGCACATCATCAGCGACCCATGCCAGGCTGTCGGACCCGGCGCCGCCAGCGCTCGGCCCTCACACCTGGACGCCGCGTTCCGTGCCTATGGAGGAGTGTGTATCGTTTATGGAGAAGGAGATAGCTGGGATTAAGTTAGTCGTTCGTTTCTTCTCTGATACCATTGTTAGGATTTCACAGAACTGTAGAAGTTTTAAATAAATAAATAAACGCTAACACACTCATATCCCCGCAGTAGGGTTCCCTGTGTCGCGGGCGGCATGGACAACTCAAATAACACGTCATTAACATCCATTTACCCGAGAACAATTTTTTATCTGCCTCGGCCGGCAATTGAACCCAGGACCACTTCGCAGACAGAGTCACTGCCAACTAAGCTACGGGGCCGTCAGTTTTGCATTGTAAGCTCAGTGCCACCACGCATGCTACATTCAATTCAGGGCTGGTCTCCGTTCGCGTGAAGCTTTAAAGGCTACTTTGTCCCACAGCAAATGTACTTTCAGACTAATCATTCAATATTCCTATTGTCCAATATTCCTTAGAGACATTATGACTGGGTGATATTAGGAATTTGAGAGCAGTACGTGAAATTATATACATCCCCTTTTCAGGTTAGTCCTAACGGAAGAATCAAGTCACCGCGACGTACAAAGCACAGAGATAGAGACTCTCCGCTCCAAGTTGGTGCTGGTAGAAGAGAGGAGCCAGCACTTCCTCTCGACCCTGGTGTCTTTACGCGCTTCGGTGGACGACGAGGCCGAACGTGCTGCAAACTGGGCGGCGCAGTTCAAACATGACCTGGCTAATGTGCAGCTGGCTCTGCAGGTAATTAGGTACTACCGCCTTGATGGATGGTGCGTACTAACTTTAACTTCTGCATTAGTAACTGATGCTTAGCTAAATTCCCTAAAAGGTCGAACCTGAAACAATTCATTATACCTGCTTATTCGTATGGATACTTTTCGCATGAATGAGTAGCACCCACTCGGCGATAAATTTGTTACTACTACTAATCACACCTGTGAATTTTTATGTGGGCAGAATCTGACATGATACTGAATAGCATTTTAATCAATGTTTTCTACATTCCCGCTTTGCAATTTATATGAATTTCGTTATTATTGTCGTAACCGTTTCCTGAAAGGACTTTAGTATGAAGAATAAGCGAGAACCACTTGATGTGAATAGTTATTATGTGTTTCGTGGGATCTGTACCAGGAGCTACAAAGCCAGCAGTTGTCGACGGCGATGCGGCTGGAGAGCGCCGTCAACAGCCTGGTGCACGAGCAGCGGGAGCGAGAGCTGCTGGAGCAGGCACTCACCCAGCACGACAACAGGATCCGAGCTGTAAATAAGCTTGGTAAGTACATAAACACTATCATACGATATTATTTGAAAATATTATTTGACTTATGGTGTCATGTCAAGAGTTTGCCGTCATAATCAATGGGTAAAAATAAAATTAGTTACGTATTATCTAATTTTTGTTAATTTCTCACAAATCCACTATATGTGCAGAAGACGTAATCGAATACATAAAGCAAACGGTGGAGGAAGAGAGGGAGAGGAACGCAGAGAACCGTGCCACGCTAGAAGCGGAGCTGATGGAGGCGAGGCGCTCCTCTGAGCAGCTGGTGCAACTCTCCGCCCTGCGCGCACAGCTGCAGCATGAGAGTACCCAGGAGAAACCGGTGAGTGGGGTCAGATTAAAGTCCGATAATTAATTATTTTTCGGTGACGATAACTGAAGTCAAAAGTTCGGTCGAAACTCACAAGATCGAAACGAACTTACATGTGAGCGAGTAGGGACCGATACACAGAAATCTCACACCGTTATCGGTTTAAAATTCAGGAATTTTTGAGAGAGTAACGCATGAAATCAACAGCCTTGGTGCATCAGCGCGTGATGCATTATGGGTTGCTCATGTTAACATGTCATTACTTAATTCCTATCGTAGGGCCATTGAAGATGACATTTGAATCAAACACCGTTCTATTTTGATACCGAAATGGCAGGCACTGGATGATAGTAAAGTACTACTTTTGACCAAATAAAACAGCTTACTTCTTTTTTACGAAAATTTAAATACGTGAAAAATATAAGTTGTGAGAATGCCATTCTTTCAAATACATTTCACTTTTCTTGGTAACTCTGTTCTTCTCCTTGTTTATACAACTTTATAACGACCCCTTCGGTTATTATCTAAAGCTATATTTTCTAGGCCTTGGACCGAGTAGCAGTACTAGAAGTGGCGACGGCAGACGCCCGAGCTGAGACAGCCGAATTGTCTTCGAAGTTGGACATTACGTCGAGGGACCTGCGAGCCCTAACCAAGTCCTACCTCAAGATACGCAGCGAACTGGCCGACTTCCAGAGTAGAGTCAGCTTCGATAACCCGGAACTGGGCAACGATAATGGTAATCTATAAATCACATATATGATATATGTCTGTTTATGAATGACTTTTGTACAAAGATAGCTTTGAAGATACCAAAAGATAAAAAAGTAGATCGGATTGTTATGGAAATCTGCCTCTAAAGATAATATACAAGTTTTAAAAACATACATTTACTTAAGATGATTTTTTTTTATTTTTTAGGACACATGATTTGGCGAATAGACAAATTCTCTTCGCGGATGAAGGACGCGAAAGAAAACGACACAGTACTCAGTAGTCCAATATTTCGAACCAATAAATATGGATATACGTTAAAGGTAAGCCAAATAAAATTTAAGTTTTTTAAGGCTACTTATTAGTTACGTAAAAGATGAGGCCCATCGATATACAATACTGCAGATGGATTACCTGGCTATCCAACTCTCCTAAATCTTCAACAAGAAAATTATGAGAGAAAAGAACTGCTTTCATTGCTGAACAGGAGACATCAGGAATCGAGAAGGTCTCCAACCTTGGACATGGACAAACACTTACATACCGAAGCGACTTGAAGTTTTAGTTTCATTATTAGCTACATCCATCATGATTGTGGCAGTGAGTCTACACCGACCCTGCGTTCCCCGATAACTTTTCCTTTATGTACAGGCTGAAGTAAATCTGAACGGCATCGGCAAATGGAAGGGACGGCACATCACCAGCACCGTGCGGCTGGTCGGCGGGCCGTACGATGCGCTGCTGGAGTGGCCGTGCGACCTCAACATTAACATCGTGCTCAAGGATCAGCCCGCTAACCGCAACCAGGTGAACGTCCTCTTTAACTTGTAGTCTGGTAACCTCATATGAATAATATGGGAGATAACGATGTAGCGTCGGTACAGACAACACGGTGTCCTTCATCGTCCATGTGCATTGCAAAGGAGTGCGATAACTTACCCGCGTCGCGGTACTTATCTGAGTACGACCGTGACGTGAGAATTAAAGATACGAGCTGATAGTACCATTCTGGCTTTTATCGCCACTTACTATAACTTGAAAATACTTAGTTAAGTAGATATTTTTAGAAGTACAAATAGAGCATCGTTACCTATCTATATCCTTAATACCAGAGGGCTAAGCAACCTTGCTGGTAAACAAAAGGACAGGAAGGAAAGTGCATGATCAAATCATCCTCAAGTTAAACTTGGTTACCTGTGAGATATATTACCTGAAATTAGCGATAAGTTTCGACTAATATTTAATATTTTGAGTCTCAGTTCTAATCTAAGGAACACGCTTGGTGTTCAACTTATATTCCAAATTCTATTCAAGTAACTACTAACATGTATAAAAAATGGAATATTAACACTTTGGCGATTAAAATAATAAACAACATTAGAAACTGTGTACCTAAAATAGATTACCTGTGAAATTTTACATTGTTACGAACGCTCAGAAATTTGAAATTTAAGTGGTCGATTACAATAACAATCACAAAATGACTGTGTTATTGGTATTTGAAAACACGTGTAATTATTTTATAGTTTAGGTGTGGATTTACCTACATTTGTGGTTCCTACGCTCAATAGGCATTATTTCCAAATTCTTTTATGAATCCCTCATTTATCTTTTTCCTTCTTTTTTTTCTCATTACCTCTTCTTTCTGGACAATGGATCCTTGATGCTTTTGGTATTGCTGGCGTCCATGACTAACGGTGACTGTTTATCATCAGCTGAGTCGGCTCCTCACTTGGTCACATAAAAAATAATGAATATATAGTTTTGTAGTAGCACAATTTTAATGCCAATGCACTCCATTTACGAAACACTTAATTGCAGTAACATGACCCGTATATCTTTACAAAAAAATCAGTATGAAATCAAAGCATGTGTGCGTAATTTGTTTGTTCCTTCATACTTACAAAACCTGACTAAACGTACAAGTTATCTGGTGACGCTTGACCAGGCATACCATATTATCCAATGGCTACCTCCACAGGCTATGGACATCGTGAAGAACCTGCAGCTCCGACGCAAGTCCTCCTCGAAGCGACACGACTACGACGACGAGGACAAGCACAGGTCCAACGAGGCCCTGGACAAGAACATCCTGACCTTCAAGAGGCAGCACATCTTCATCCCCCACACCAGCCTCGATAAGTTCGAGTACATCAAAAATGACGTCATGTTCTTGGAGTTTTTGGTTATACAGTAGATACAGGAGGGCTTGTTATGAAGAAAGTTACAGGAAGTTTTAAGGAGCTGAATGCCCTAAGAGAAGTCGAGTTAAACATATTCCTATATTTGAATTTACCTCGCTCCAACCAGTAATGGAGTTTTGCTACAGGTTTTCAATACAATACTCATTATGTTAGCAAAATTGTTCAGTATGTCAATAACCACCGATCGATCAGGCTAAAGGGAAGAAATCAACGATATACAATGTATGTCAAGGATGCGATAAATAAATTCACATACCGATGTGGCGACATTGCACTAAAGTCACTCGGTGACGTCACACCTGACTGTAATCACGCTACTGAACATATCTACCACGCTTACATATGAATATAGAAGTTCTGGTACGCGCGTCAGTTGGAGATTCGCCGACATGACACTTCGTTAACAGGTGTATCTCCCTGTCAATCTGTTGTCAAAACTCAGTGACCGCTGGTCTTGTATAGGCGCTGTAACATCGTTAACTAAAGATATCCTTACGCTAATATTTAACTATTTATATGTAAAAACTTCAGGTTCTGGTAGCTACAACGGTTACTTAAGGTCACTCTTAGCCCCTCCCCACGGAGTAAACTTGAAGTGGACCGAAAGCCTACCTACTTAAATAATTTAATCCGGTGTCATAGAATGTGAAAAGTTTATATGCGTTTCAATTTATTTGTAAAGTGACTCCATTTGAAGATAATACGTTGAGTTTGGATTGTAGAAATTATTGCATTTAATTATTATTGATTTTAGTAAAAAATATATACAATATAGATTTTAAATAGAAAATTCTGATAGGAGAGCGAATGTAATCGGATTTTATTATAGTAACAAATAAAGAGATGCTATGACATGTTGAGTTTTAATTTATTTGGCAGGAATTAGTTTAATATCTAAGCATAACATCATTGAGTAATAACATAGACAAATAAACACTATTCAATGACAGATTGACCAACCCAGGAACAATTTTTAGTAATAACACCTCGATGAAATAACAGTTCCTTTAGCGGAACGACGGTAGACCTCAGTCGACAGTAAATCACCATCATCGAGCCATTAAATGTTATGTTGAACCTCATCATGGTTCAACATAAATCAACACAAAAGTGACAACATCGATGTCACGCTGCGCCGAATAATAATATTAATAATGAAACCATAACCAGCCGGGCCGCGGAACCGGAATAGCTGTAAGGTTGAGGGCATGAGGGAGTTGCATCACGCCATGGGTGACAAGAATGACACGTGACGTCACGTCACACCTGTACGCCGATTGAGTTGGTACATGTAAAAAATGTCAATGTCACTTTGTCGATTAGTGGTTTACAAATCGTATGGTATTACAATTTTTTCATTAATGTTATGTGGTTAGCTGGTAGATAATGCACGGAGTAAGGTCGCCATTTGCACCTGATATGTTAATGTGGTCAATAAACGTTAAATAAATTAATATTTTGAGGATTTTGATGTATCTCGCACGGGTTGGAGATGTGGACAATAATTCGATTCGTGTCGAAATCATCGACCTCAAATTCTGACTTATCATTGACCAAGACAAGGAAAATATGATGGGAAACTGAACTGACTATTATGGAAACAAAGCACGGACCGTAGCTAAATGAGAAGGTGTACAAAGATATTTAATAATTAAGCTAATAGTTTATTAAATCACAATAAGTGAAAAAAGGTCCTTGAATGGCGTCCACATCTCAGAAAAAGAAGTGTAGCTCGCCCCGGAACCAGATGGACTGATGGCCTTAAGAAGACGACGAGCATACGTTGGGTTCAGAAGGCTCAGGACCAGTCTGAGTGGTGCAAATTAGGGGAGGCCTATGTCCAGCAATGTACCTTCAAAGGCTGAAATAGATGAAAAAAAGTTTTTTTTTTCATCAATTGGCCTTTCAGACTACACTAATAGACACGTGCCTCCCGTAATTGGCGCCCAACGCTGTTTGATTGGGTCATCATTCCACATAGCCGGAGGAGGACTATTTCTGGTTTCCTCGAGACGTGACTGCCGTTCAAGCTCAGAGGTATAGGTATCTGCCTCGGCTCTACTATACCTCTACTCCAGTATAGAACGTCCACGATGTACTAGTTTAGAATGTCTGACTATCTAGCAGCTAGTAATTGCAATAATTGTACAATTTCTGACAAAACATTTCTAACAAACGCTAGATAATAACTTGTTAATAAAAGTACATTCGCGGGAACAGATTTATTTCCGCAGAGATAAATGTTAGAAGGTAATACTAGATGTTCTTAATATTTAATTTAAGAAGAAACGTAATAATAACTCGTTAAGCTGTTGTTAACTGTCCAGGAACGACCTTATTCGAACGTACTTCGTTCGACATTTCACGAACAATAATTAACTATAATTGAATCATCTGTGCTCACTTCAAGTTTTTTATTGAAGTCGGTTTTTTCTTTGTTTTTAATGTGGAAATATTAACGAATTCGATAACGAACACATTTGTATATTTCGTACAAAATCTAACACCTACACGCTACTTCACAATCCTCGTTTAACGACATGTAATTAAATACGTTTACAGTAATACTTTACCTATATATTTACCCATGAAACGTTTTATAGCACCCATAGAACCAATGACGCATAGAACCGCTATACACGTTTGTAATGTGTAACCATTGCGAGTAAGCCTTTAACGGCTACCTTGGTAAGGAAAACATTGTCAGACATGAACGGCATAACAGTCTTAGTGTTATTATTTTTAAAAACTAGAGGTTTCCTTAAACTTAGTTTCAGTATAGCATGTGCATGTTAGGATAAAAATAATTTAGTTTATTCCCAGACTCCGGCTTGACTAGTCGTTTTTGATAACCTTTCCGCTACGGCTCGATACTTAACTTATGGAAAAAAAATATGTTTTTTATTTTATTTCTTAAGTTCATGTCGACGATCATAAGATAAAATTTCACACGTATTTTAGACCAATAGGATATTAAGAAACTACCCGTCTAAGCGTTATAAGTCTATGGTAAAATAAATTTATTCAAAAATTTCAAGTAGCACTCCAAGGGCGAGCGAACATCGAAGGATATTTTGTGTGAACAATAAAAACGATATAATTTTGTATACATATTTTTATTTAATTGTACAATAAATGAATAACATCAAGTTTACATTGCAGTCTACAGTCAATACGACACATCATTATATAACGGTGCGTGCGCGCCGCACTCGCCACTCCGCTCAACGTCCGAACGGCGGTTTGGGAACTTCTCGTCACAATTTTAATAATATTTATAACTTGGTTCAAAACCAACAATCACTTGCTATCAACGCACCGTATTACATTGAATTACTTAAAAATATATAATCGTCAGTGACAGATACCCAATGTTATAAATGCGTTATAATTTCCACAATAATTAACTCGCATTTGTATTGGTGAACGGACGGCGGTACCAGAGTACCTTCCGATAAATCGCCTAATATCCCTGCCACCCGTGTTACCGTTAGTGTCAACGGCAATGCGCCTTAATTAACGCGTTAAATATTTCCCTACATTCATGAAGTTCCATACTTTTCATTAATTTACACGTCGATTATCGGGTTATTTAGCGTACTAAACTTTTGGGTACATCTGTGTGGTGTGGTTTTTAACGCGCTAAGTTAAGGTGTTCTGGCAGACATAATAGTAATTGATAGTAGACTTTTGATGACTAGAATTCATTAAAACTTAAATACATTGAGGTTATGTTAAAATTGAACATTTATTACATTGGTACATATATTTTACTTGTGTACCGATAATATGTATTACTTAGAGTAACAATTATATTATATGATTATAAATGGCAAATATATATTGAGGGGTGAAAGTCTATTTGGTTTAAGCGACATTTTTGCCGATAAAAGGCAAAATCTCTGATTCTGTAATTGTATATAACTTGTTATCGCCGAAAATTTAGCTTCAACCAAATAACCTATCGCCCGTAGATATAATATTATATACGGTTATTTTATTGTAGAACCACTTCAAACACTCGTTCACAACTACTGAGCATTTTTTCTACAAAAAGCGAGAAGACAGCCGTACTGATACATTTAAAATCGAACTGTTTGCAAAACGAGGTAGCCGTTACATAAATTCTATCGCAGTCCCTGAAATATAACCTGATATGGACATACCTATGATTATTTTTTATTGTAAAAACTTAATTGTATATATATTATAGAAAATAAATTGTTTATTAAGTCTCCTGTTACACGAGCATTTACGAAATATATTGCAAAACATACATCATACTAAGTAAAGCGTTTTTTTTTTTTTTCATATTAGTAATATATATTTGACACAATTTTTACCTACACTAGTAATCCCTGTACGTCGGGGAATTGGCTCATCGTCATAATTATGCAATGACTTCCTGTCGCGAGGATGTCTCATGTGTAAGTGTAGGTGGGGGAAGGGGTTCTAGGGGTTTAGTATGTAGTGGCCTATCAATACACATCCTTATCAGCTAACATCGAGATACAGTGTGAATACATGTATGAATAGATGCAGTAGGATACAATACCTTACTTTGAAGTAATCGGTTCGATATATATAATATACATAATTACAACCCATAATTGTCCCACTGCTGAGCTCAGGTCTCCTCTCACGAGGTGAGCGGTATAGGCCATAGTCCACCACGCTGGCCAAGTACAGATTGGTAGAACGTATTACAAGAATTCTAATTCCAACATCAACTCAGATTATTTATAAATATCTATAGACAAGTTTCAGTAATAACTTGAGTTTAAGCAATTACTTAATATAATATTATTAATGAATAACTTAGAACATGAGCGAAGTAAGAACTGTCAATATTTAGAATTGTATGCGTGTCAGTTGCTTAAGTAACGACTTAAACTCAAGTAATTACTTATACCGGACTATACATACAACATGCATGCTTAAAGATATTTGCCACAAATGTATCTTAAGTACAATTATATAGTAAATGGACAAAACGTCAGGTCAATAGATCCAGTCGGCCGCCACTGGCCACTGCTGGCTGCACTATGGTGTAGGTATATATATGTACGTGTAAGAAAATTATCGCCATTCTTCACCGTTTTCCAGTCAACACTGAAATTAAACGTCAATAAATATACATTTTGAACTATGACATCGTATCTACTAATTCGAAAGTGTGTTTATTTATTAGTTTTTCCTTGTTTCGCGGCACAATAAAATGTCGTTATGGCATCATTTTTCATGTGGATTTTCATTGATGTTCTTATTTCCACACGCGGGCGAAGCCGCGCGTTATACCTGCTATATTTTGAAATAAAATGAAGAGAATGAGATGAAATTGACAATTACAAATTTGGCTTCTAACAAACTTTTTGGATAGTCAAACTACGTCATCGCTTCACCCGCGAGGTGTCCCGGAAGAAAGCGGCAAGGAACTGTTAAGAAGTTTATTTATTACACAGTAACAGACCTACTACTTAAGGTCAAATATGAAAGTTATGTCCAGGCATTGCATCGGCCAATCTAATATACACCACTCAAATAACATATCCTAACTGCGCCGGGATTTTATCGGCTGCGTGTAAACAAGTGCTGGACTATTTGCAACCCTCACGATGGATGAGCTGGGTGGATGGATGAGTTACCTTTAAAGCAGCGACTTGTACTGCGCGAGGAACTGCTCCTCCTCCAGCAGCGAGGCGTCCAGGTGGTCGTCCTCGTCGCCGTGGATGGCGGCCGAAAGCCGCTTGAACGCCTCCTCGCGCTCCCGCCGCCTGCGGACGACACTTCGTCAGACATCCTTACTTCCAAATTAATTATGTTTAACTCAGTTACCATTCATGTAATATTTTTTTACAAATCGGATAATGCACTCAATCGCATTTTCGAGTTAAAATTTCAATGTGCAAAACCATCAATAATATTCACAGGAATAAATAAAGTGTAAACACAACCTGCTACCGCCGAATGTCTATAGATTATGGCCTTCGTTTAACTTTTAGGAATTGCCTTCTTTAACGTACATTTCCTTACCAGATATTTTTCTCTTCGAAATCACTTTTAAACAGTTATTTTACATTGAGATGTAATTCCATTCAAATTGTTCATTTAAATAAAATCCTGAGAAATTAGGATCTAATTTAAATATTAAAATTGAATTATTTATTATACGACTTTCCTGACAATTGGTGGATTAAAACTAGCTTTGAATTCAACCCAATGCAGTGTTAGACGGGTTAATTTGAAACAAAATTGATTACATCTTTATTTGTAGCAAATTATTTTGTTTGTAAGTATTCTCTGGTTCTATAATATTTAAGTCCGTCAGCGTGTTGTCAGAGACTCACTTGGCGAGTTGCTTCTTCAAGTACTTCTTGAGCTTCTTGTGCGGGCAGCCGCGGCTGGTGGACGGGCCGCCGCTCTCCGACGAAGCTGTACCAATATAAGTGTGAATATTCAAAATATAATATTACACAGTATTAAGGTTTAGCATTATGAACATATATAAAATAAATTCAACACTATATACTTTATTTCCTTGAAAATATTTTTTTCTGTAATTACCAGTTCTATTGTCAATAAAATACACATTCCCACACTAGTGTGCGTGCGACGATCGTAAGTACACGTTGTTGTCGCACACGTACATTTTTTACTTCACTTTAAGCCAACGTGATATTAAGAAACTAACCGTGGAGGCGTTTCCAGTATATTATATATATAGTTGTTACAACCATTTAATACAGAAATTACGTATTACTGTATTGCGTGAATATAAGAACGCATATTTATTATGTCGCATACACACGAGGTGCAGGCGGGGCGCGGGCGCGGGGCAGGTATCGACGGGCCGCTAGGCGCCGAGTGTGTGACATTAAAGAAATGCCCAAGGAAAAATTCCCGCGGGATAACATACATCAATATGTGAGGATAGTGTATATAAACGCTAACACACTCACATCCCCGTAATAGGATTATCCTTGTCGCGGGCGGCATGGACAACACAAATAACACGTCACTAACACCCATGACCCGCGAACAAATATTTATCTGTCCCATAAATATCTGCCCCGGCCGGGAATCGAACCTAGGACCTTGGCTTCGCAGCCAGGGTCACTACCAACTAGGCTGCGGGGCCGTAAAATAAATGAAGGATATTCCCCCGCGAACGTACGCATCTGCAGGTGGTGGGTGGCGGCGACCAGCATGTCGACGGCCGCGGTCAGCTGGTTGCGCGCGAACCGCAGCGCCGTGGTCGCGTCCTCGCTCGAGTACCCCATCGCCTCCAGCTGGAACACGTATGTTTTTTATTATCCCCTGCGATCGAATTTCGACTATACTTCATTACGCGAAAGGATTAATTCACATTGACACCATAAACAAAAACGATGAAAGTTTTAAATCGCTTTAAAAATAGTTTTTAAAAATATTTCCCATACTCAAAGTTATTATATAAAAATATTCTCTATCAGCCGTCCACTGCTTCCCCTATGCAATGCAGACCGGTTCTGAACCTATTGAATTAAGTCAATGCCGACTGTCTTATTCAAGTCCTCAATGCATCAAATCGGGGGACGTTCTACACCCTTAAAAATATAAAAGTATAACTGGAATTCAAAAATTAACAAGACAATAATACTCTCACCAAGCTAACAAATCTTATGACAGAAAATTCCATATACGTTTGCGTACGGGCGAGCGCACGTATGTGGATATATGTGCGCGCGTGTGCACGTGTGCACGTGTGTGAAAGAGACAGAGGACGTGTGTGTTCAATAATAATATGAAATGTGATAAAGAAATGTTCGCTTTTAAGTACTGGGTGTGGTTGACGTCCTATCAATATAGGAATATATTGAAACCAGTTGTAAACGAGGCGATAATTACCTCGGTGACGAGCTTGTTGTCCACGTCGGTGGGCAGGCTCTCCGAGCTGGGCGTCTGCGGCTCCTCCTCGCTGTCGATCAACTGGACAACATTTTATACACTCATACATCATTATAATAAATTATACACAACTATAAAACACACAGTGAGCAAAATTGTATTCTAATCATGTTATTATACAATTATAGGAAGTACGAAAGTAATCTATAAAAGTTATTTTCATTGAGACATATAACGGTTCGATTTAAAAAAAAAATTGTAGTACCACAATGAACTTTATTCAAAATTTCATACATCCTTCAGTTACTTTCATAAATAATGTGCAGAGTAATGACGACTTCATTGCCTATATTCGTTATCGAGTGTCTTAGTATCTTAGTGTATCTTAGTGTAGTATCTTAGTGAACTCTTATGAGTGTGGTCTTTTACTCGGTACAGGTTACACAATCCTAGTGCCGGGGTGAGCTAGTGCGTCATCTTGATGTGACTAACCAACTCGGGTTGCTCCTGGATGAGCCGAACGGCCTCAGCCACGTGGTTGTTGGAGTTCCGCAGCGCGACCACGGCCAGCTGGCGGGTGTAGCCCATGCCCTCCAGCGCCTCCACCAGCTGCGCGCTCACCGGCGACCCGTCCACGCACGTGCCCAGCAACCGACGTTGTCTGTCACACGTAACATAACATGAAACTTGCATTTTACGTCATAGCATCAAGGAATCCTCATAACACAACTCGGGTCTCCATTACCTATAAACATGCTCAAAGACATCTACAAAGGATCAATGCATTCTATGCTATTATTTTAATATAGTCATATTGTATGATTTCTTCTGCCAAGATCTTAAATGGTCATTAATATACTATTTAGTATTAATACATAAAAAAATTATTAGTGCGGTACTAACCTTTGTAATGAATCCAGACACTTTTGTATTCTTTAACAGTATTTAGTGGATTGTACAGACGTGCTAATTTTTTTGTTATCGTCAGCATAGAGTAAGTACTAGTAAATGTCAGATACAGGGGTTGTAAAAGAGAGGGCCAAGGTCTGAACCTTGAGGGATGCCAAATGGATAAATACTTGTATTAAATTTAATTTCAATGTTTACCTATCAAGGCGATGCTTCTCCCTAGCGAGGTCCCGCTGCCGGCGGCGCTCGGCCAGGTAGTGGTGCGCGCCATCTAAGTCCCCGGCAGCCGCCCGCAGCCCGCGCCGGGCCTGCTCCGCCGACCACCCTAGCTCCAGCAGCGCCGTCACGGCGCCTTCGTCCACCTAAAAAAAATCATTAATTTATTTATAAATTCTCAGATCTATCAGGTATAGAACACAATAAGACAGCATGGCTTCATCCAAACTTAACTAATCAATCTACAAATACTCGAGTGCCATGAAAAATCATTAGTGTAAGACCATAGTAAGATTTTTAATCTGCGTCGCGTCCCCGTTTAATAGTCTGTGCTTGAGGGCTTTCGATATCTCTCTCACTCATTGATAGGTGACAGGTTGATGCAAGTCCCGTACGGTGCCAAAATTGTATCATTGTGAAAGTTCAAATATAAGTGAATGTGCAACTGCTGGCGTTTTAATCCACATTCCGAACCATAGCCCAAAGCCGAAATTAATACCATTACATTAGTAAGTTTCATACTACTTCTGGGGTCCCCGCTCTTCCTTGTATATCTATACAATGATTAACCCATATAAATAATAATAATAAGTCTTTTCATTGAATAGTTTATGCGTTAATATAAAGACAAGGAGGTTCGTCGCTCTCTTGAACTAGTGATACAAATAAATTATATCCATAAAGCGGTAATTGGCCTTGTCACCTTGAGGGAGGCGAGCTCGTGCTCGGCCTTCTCCAGCAGCCTGCGAGCCTCGTCCCTGCTGTTCCGGTGGTAGGCCACGATGCCCTGCAGCAGGTGCAGCCGCATCAGCAGCACCCTCTCGTTGGCTGCGACAGAAAACTACAACTTAATATTAGGGCTAAACTTGGCAACCATACATGTATATTGGTTTATGAAGAGAAAAATTTGTACGCAGTGTAGCACATTGCTAATAC